>LIEC01007396.1:0-82597 GCA_001925005.1 Drosera capensis
TCTTTTGTGTTTGTGTGTTTGGCCAAATGGTCTCCTGGCTTATGGTTCATACTTGTGTCTAATCTTTTGAACTCGGCAACTAGTTGGTAGTTGCTGCCGCCCCCTTAAGTTGTTCATAATTTGCTCAAAAGATGCTAAACTCGATCTTAACCACAAAATGTAAAGAGTTACCTATCACTTTAAAACCTATTTGACCCAACGGAGCCAGAAAATTATGATGACCGGGCCGGGTCAAAATATACGCTCGAGATTGAGGAGATTAACACGAAGATGATGATCCAAATCGTTGGAAAGTAAGTACAAAACATAAAACAGATTTGCATGATAAACACGTCAGGTGCATTAAACTCTCAGCCTAGCACCGTTCGGTACGATGATATCACCTTGATCTCACTTCACTAACTCACTCGCTGCACTGTCATCCGTATACACGAAAATTTATGCGTTTTCCTGTCAATGGCATCAGATTTTAATCTCAAGGAAGTACTAGTATTAGTATCACCGTATTCGGCATTTTCGGTTGTTTGATTGATTAGGTTAAATTAACTCAATTAAGAGTTTAATTTTCATAATTTCATCACCAAACAATCATCATATTTTTAAACAGTGCATATTTTTGGAGGTGTACTAATAATTCCCTTGATATGATTCTTTTTTCTTTTTTTTTTTGAAACATATATGATCATTATCTTAGAAATGAAAGTTTTTATGGTCAATTTTTCAGTGAGTTTTGTAACAGAGTTGAAGTTCATATAAGATCACAGTAAGCTCATTTTTGTCAGTTAATGACGAATATATTCAATGAGGAGTACTTAATGCAAATTGTGAAATTTAGTGCCCCAATGACCACAGGATTGCAATCTTTTATCGTTTGCTTTATCTCATTTTGAGATTATATTCTCCAGGATTCTCAGCAGCCCTCGACTGTTCATCGTCACCCTCGTTATCTTTTATCTCGATATTCGCACCAATAAACTTATAACCAACGTATTCATGGCCTCATGGGAACAGTGACCATGTACAAAATGTATTAAGCTTATGACACTGAATTTCATTTCATATAACCAAATTCATGTAAAATGGACAACCGTAATGATGATTATATACTCGATAACATTCGAAGTCATCATCCTATGTCAGGCGAATTACCACGACCATATTAGTACAGCAACGAACTCAACAACTTTCTTCTATAGAAGACAGAATTTTGCTACCTTCTTGCTGGACAGTCGTGACTTTGGATGATTTATTTGATTGACTACATTGTATTATCAAATGCATCTTTTTAACATTTTAAAAGGAGAGACTCAATGCTACATTCAAATACTACCATGAACAAGCTCATCGCTACATGCATTGAAATGAAATCAGCTAGCTGCTAGCCTAATCACCGACATTTCATCATCTTGAATATCATGCAATTCATAACAAAATTCGTGCACAATAATTGCATAACTGGATCAAATTACGTAACTAAATTGATAAAACTAATCAACATTGGAAGTAATTACTTAATTTATGTTCTAGGGCTTTTTACCAAGAGTGTGCTTATTGTTATGCATCCAAACCTTGAGCACCTGCCTCTTCACCTGAGCCTCTTGGCAAAACTGCTGAACCAAGGGCTCATCCTGCTTCTGTATCCTCCACCCGACCCTCTCCGCAAACACCAGCATCTTCTCCTTCTGCTCCTGACTAAACTTGGTCCTAAACCTCTTCTTCCCCGTCGCGCCGTAGTTCCCTCCACTCCCACCACCTCCACCGCCCCTTCCGCTGCTGCTGGGATGAGACATGTCGTCCACCTCATCCCCGGGGGAAGGCAGTGCGAGGGGGCGGTACTGGAGGTGGTGATGGTGGGATGGCAACGTTGGAGAAGATAACGCTGCCATCCCACCACTCCCTAGCCCACCGGATGTCCCCAGCTGTAGATATCCGGTCGGAGGGGAAATGGTGCGGTGGTGTTGGTAGTAGGGAGGAAGGGGGTGAGGATACATTGCTGCTGCTGCAGAATTCGCTGCAGCAGCAACACCCCCTCCCGCAATAGCTACAGGGGAGACTGTCAGGTGGGGATCCACTACGATCCCCACGTCGGTCTCTTTCCTGTGAAAGTTGCGGTGGCAGCTGCAGGCAGCACACTTTAGGGCGTCTAGGGTACCCTCGTCGCCCGCAGGCAAGAACTCTCCGCAGCCGTCGGTGGCGTGGCCGCCGATGCTGACGGCATGGTTCTTGAGACATTCCCTGTACTTTGTGGCAGCTGGTTTTCTTGGACCGGCGAGTTGGCCGACTCGTGGATGAGTTGCTGAGGGTTGAGGGACAGAGTCATAGCTCTGAGGTGGCGGGAGGTTTATGTCTTCCTCCTCTTCTTCGTCTTCCTCTTCGTGATCCTCCTCGTCGTGGTCGAACTCCATTGTTATGGTGTTGTGGTTTGAGGTTTCTGTTTGAGAGATCAATTAGGAGAAAACTTGGGTTGTGGTGTGTTTGGTTTATGTAAATACTGGGATGAGATCAGAAGTCCTTCGAAAAATGAAAGAGAATTCTACCATTTGGTTAATTTATCCTTTTTCTTAAATCTTGACATAGATCTTTGTTCTTATAAGCTACTCCCTACATAACAAGTTAAACGCGCGAAACAAACATGTATATATCTGTAATATTTGCTTGTACATGTGAACCTTGCTATGTATATTTCTTTTATTATGTATTCTTTTAAGTATAGTTTTGTCTGGTGTGTTGTGGCTAAGTGGGTTGGGTAATGTCAGAGCAGAAGATAACAGAGATGGGTGCATTCTGCCAAAGAAGGGAGAAGAGTGTGGACACAAATTACCCGTTGGACTGTGAAGAAGCTAGCTAGCAACATGTGATGATGTATCATATAATTATGCTAACACTTCCAGTTTCACTTTCCTTGGTGGTTGTACTTTTTTTACCCCTAATGGTAACATTTTGTACAGTGCTGTGTGGCACCAACTTATTCACCACTAAGAAACTATTGAACATAGATGTACTCATGTCTTGCATAATTCACATCTTCAAATAAACTTGGTGCTACAAAAAATCTAGAGAAAAAAGCGAAAAAAAGAGCCATGTGATCCCTTCTATCACTGCTAAAAGGATCAATAACGATGACAACTGTAACCCCGATAATCACATTAAGTATAGAAGTGGAGAAAGAAGTATACACAACTTTACCTCTACCACTGCGATAACAATCGATTGTTTCATGACATCTTCAACTGAGCGTCGATTTTCTAACCGCACGATCAAAGAACTATATCTTGAAGAACAACTGTAGTAAATTCATGATTTTCATGAGCATGCCAACATTACGTTTGCTAACTTTCTTTGCTTGTGATGGAATCTCATTTCACGGAGGTCTTTACTTATATGGCAAAGGACTAAGACAAACTCTTTCTAACATTGGGGATCATTCTCATCCCAGATAATAAACCGTTCAACCAACTCCTCAAAGAAGGAAAGAGATCAAGGGATCAAAACCTGTTGAGTGCGGAGCTATTTTATGATGATGAGCCCGTCAAAATAAACTGATTTAAATAGTCATCCGGATTTACGAACTATTAGGTTGATAAAAGGCTTCGGGATTTTCTTTTAAAGAAAAAAAAAACCCTTTCTAACCTTTTTCTAAGAATAGATCAGAACAGAAAGGATATGGAAAAGCACGTTTAGTGTGACCTCGAAAGGATTAATCACGTAACACAAATGAATGAGAGAATCCACGATCATCATATAGGTGTTCATGTCCTAATGAGTGGGATTAAATGGGTGTTTCGATGCACGTCTAATTACTTGGCGCTAGTTGATGACATGTATCATTCCCATAAGTGAGAGTATTGACTTACATACACAAAACAAAATAACATAATCAATTAATCACGTAATTCTGTCAAATGAAAGATGAAAGGAGGATGACATGTACACATTTTATTTAAAATATAACATAGACAATTAGGTCGGGGAAGAAGTTGAATATTATTGATCTAACCTTTCTTTATATTAATTTACGGAACCAATTTCGTGTACCACTAAATCCTCACTTAACGATTATAGTAAACTTCGTTATCACTAAAATTATATTCTTTTTTACTAAATTTCATAAAGATCTTACACATACATAAATCCTCACATCGAGTCAAACTGCTTCCTATATTTTGAGTCAGAGAAAATACTACTTCCTCCATCCCGAATTAAACGAAACAGTTAGACTTTGTATGAAGTTTTATGTGTTTATTAAATTTGTGTTAATTTTAATATAAAATCAATTTTTTGATGATAGTGGGATATTATAAAGGTTGATAAAGGAATTAATGGGATGCACTGTACCGATTTAATGTCTTTTATAATATACACTTATCAAATTAGGTATGTTGTACTATCTTCAGCTCCTTAAAAATGCAACAACATAACTTAACACAAGATTTTATGTATGTGTTAAATTTATATTGATAAGAGAGTTTATTGTGGAGTAATTATGACAGGATTTAGTAAATGTACTTTATTATGTGAAAAGATTTTCATATATAGTATCTCCATCCCAATTTAATTACAATGGTTTGATTCGACACATGATTTTATGTGTGTGTTGAATTTGTATGAAATATGATGAAGTAATAATATTGTTTTAAAGATAGTGGGGTATAAATGAGATTTAAGAAAAAGAATGAGAGAGGATGAGGAAGAAAGTTGTGAGATAATTTGATTATATTAATATAAATTTATTACGAAATAAGAAAAGAGTAGAAATTTTATATTTATATTATGACTAATAAAAAATGTTATAATTAAATTGTGATGGAGGAATAAAAATATTATATTTTTTGTGCGAAGAAAAGAATATAATTTTTCCGTCCCACCAAAAGTGGAACACATAAGTAATTTGCCATATTTTATATATATGAATACAAATCTTATTTTCGTATTAAATAATGTCCGATCCTTCCGTAATATATATTAGATTGAAGTACATAACTTACATAATCATTGATGTTTCATAGTAAATTTATAAAAAAAACTATTTTTGATCATTGATAAGTGTGTCAAACTCTACATCGTCACATGCTTTTAGTCAATCTGTTGTGTTTTTTATGGGATAAAGGGAATATATTTTAAAAGAATCCTAATAAAAAACGTTGTAAATAATACTTTCTCCGTTTCATGATATAAGCAATATTTGTCTATTTGAGTCATCCTAAAATATAAACAACACATCATATTTAGTAATTTTTTCACATAAAAAAATCAAAATAATCACCTTATGTTATATTATATCCGTTATCCCCTCTCATGATTAGTATAATAAACCCTATTATTATTAAAAAATATTTTTTTATAAAATTTTATATAATTCAATGTATTCGTTTATTTACGTATCGAGTCAAATCGTTTTTTATATTTTGGTAGAGGATGAGTATAAAAAAACCGGAGGAAGTATACTGTATTGTATCGTTGATCAAAAAGAGAAAATGAAAATAAAAAAGAAACACCCTTGAGAAAGATGGGGAGAGGGAGACAAGGATGTTGACAAGTCGAGAAAAGAAGAGTGGGGGCTTCTGTACCACCTCTCGGGATGCTGACGAGCTTTGCTTGTTGCACCTCTGCTTGCACTCTCTGCTTTCACTTCCGTGAGATTTCTCAATTCTATGCCTTTTGGCAGCCTTTTCACCACTCTCACCCCACCTCTCCCTCTATATCTTTGTTTCTAGTATCCCTTTTTTCCACCAACAGTGGGACTTTTCACTTTCACTATGCAAATGCTACACATTGCGTGTAGTCCTTCCCATAATTTCATTTGTTATGTAGACCAGACATTTCATGAAAAAAATATTTCATCATATATTATTGATTATATAAATATACTCATTCTGTATCATTATATAGACGAGTGATGGATTCTCATCGTGTTGAATTTTTTTAAAACTTAATGAGAATATTTTTTTAATAATAATAAAATTTAGTTTAACATTTGTGAGAAAAAATAATGAGATATATTATAATTGATGATTATTATTTTTATATTTTTTATATGAAAAAAATTACTCTATCCGTTCAATTATAATTGTAACATTTACTTTATATATATAAATTTAGATCTATCTCATGTTTTCCTCAACTCCAGTTCTCAATTACGCAATTTTCCTCTTTCCATCTTCTTTAATTCCTAACCACATAATATTTTCTAAAAATAAAAAAATAATAAACAATTTGGGACGGATCAAAATGACAAAACGAGATAATTATTTTGGAACGGAGGTAGTACTAAATATGATATTAATATTCCTTCCGTCTCATATTATAGCCAATATTTTTCTATTTGAATGGTTACAAAATATTGTCAACATATCACACTTAATAACATTTTTATATAAAAAAATATCAAAATAAATCAGTTATAATACACTCACAACCTTCTTTCCCCTCCTCTCTCATTCTCTTTCCTAAACCCTACTTGCATCCCACTATCATTAAAAAATTATTCTTTTTTTATTAAATCCCATAAAAACTCAATAGATACATAAATCTATGTGTCGGATCAAAACGTTCGTTATATTTTGAGACAAAGTAAATATATAATTTAAAACAATTCAAATAAACAAATATTGTTTATATCAGGGGAGTACGACAGTAATATTTCAGTTGTTTGTGATACAGGCAAACTGTGCACATCCCATCCTTATTATGTGCTTGACTATGCAAGACATTACATTGCTCCTATTCTCCATCTCTCTTTATACCAGATGTCAAAGAGAAGTATTTTCACATCTTCATAACTCGATGTTGAAGCTCAGTTCTTAAATGCCAGCCTGTGAACCTAAATTGCCATGGAACCAGTTCCTTCAATGCTTCAATCATTAACCAGTTGCCCCATGATGTAAATGCTAGTAATAAAAGTAACTGATACGCTGCTCATACATGTACTATAGTATTTCATAACACGACATAACTGGACACTATAGTCTCACCTGATGCGTTTTCCTAGTTCGTTTCTCAATGATCTTGACAATCAGTCACTTAAACTTAGTCCTCATAAATCTCCTTCATCTGCTGATAGACAAAGGTGCCCAAAGATATACTGTCCAAACCTGGCTAGGTTATAAGCAAAATAAATACACGCATCACCCGAATCCATTCTTTACCATAATCGTAAACATTGTATGTGAACTCTTAAAACTAAAACCATCGAGAGTTGCAACTCGCTTGTAACTACCCATCGATCAATGACCTCGGTTGGTCACAATCAAGAATACAGATTTGATGTAACGATTACGATAATAAAACAGCTTATGTACATTCTCGTTCTCCCATTTCATCCACTCAAGTGGTCACACTTCTTCTAATCTATCACACACGGCAACATATCAAAACCCTATTTTCATATCACGAAACATTTATCAACATAACAAAGCCGAAAATTAACAGCAGCAGTTCAACACTCAACCTTTTTGCGGCGCAGAGTCAGAAATCAACAATTCCACGTCACCGACAGCGCCGGCGGAGTGGGACGAGGCGTGATTATTTTTGGGCCTTGTGGCTTGCTGAAGTGTTGGTTTATATGAAGCCCAGTCCAAGTAATTTGAGGCAGACCGGCCCATGATTTTGGTATATAATATGGCCCAGATTGTGTGCGGCCCAGATTGTGGGTTTCTGGGACCAACACAGCAACGCTTTAAGACAAAAACAAGAACCACTTACCATGTTGTTTGTTCTCGTAATGAAATGAGTTTAGGAATCACAACATGTATGTAGTTGTATATCTATTGCAAACGATAACGTTTTTGAACAATTCTAAAGAAAAGAAGATCAAATCTGACTTCGACAGGCTTATCCTATAGCCGTGGTTCAGTTAGAGGAACAATTCCGTCCGTTCTGCACATGAGCAAGATATATGCCGCCATCAACTTGGCTAAATCATTTAAACAAGATTGCGGGAGAAGAGAAATGCTAAATGAAGTTATTTGTGCATTTACTTTCAAGCACTTTTTTTCTCATTGTTGATCGATGCTAGTTACCATCAATTTAAATGAAAAAAAGAAAAAAAAAACATATACACATAATCAATAGTGTAGGATATGGGGAGGACATCCTCGAGATGTCAAATATCTGACATCATGATTATAATAACTTGACATCATTAATTCAAATGGATTTTATAAAAATAAAATAAAATCAATGGTTTAGATGAAAGAGTGTCCAAAAGAAAGCGTCGAAGCAAATGTCCACAACATTTTTCTTGCGAAAAAGGGTCGGATAACTAAAACAAAAGCTAACTACGACGATATCTGGCTTCCTCGAGGATTGTTATTGGCATTTGTTTCACATCTTTCTCAAGCACGTGATCGATATATTCTTTTGTTAGTAGGTTAGTCTGGATTAATAATAATACTAATAACATAAAAAAGAAATTTAATCGAGGCAAGGAAACACTGTGTCTTTAAGATAATATTGTCCCGTTTTAATATTATCGGTTACTGACAATCTTTCTCCTAAGATACAACGACTAAATAAACCTTCTTCGAATAGGAGTACATCAAACTCGAAAGAACATCATACCCTTTGGTGTTCAAAACTTTTCGAACTAGAGTCGGATACTAGATGTTGTGATTGATAGCGGACGCCAAAAGGAAAGAGAGGAATGCAAATTGACTGTGGTTTTGTGGATTTTAGTGTGTGTTATACAGCTCTATAACGCTGGTATTTATAGTTTTGGAGGAAAATCAGATTGTGGTGGTTTTATAACTCACTTTGCCCACTGCTCTTTGGATTGGATTGGATTGGGCCTGGGCCGGACTGTCACAGATAAAAAATGATTTATTAGTTGGGCTTGGATAGGATTGGGTCGGCCCATACATGAGCGTCCGATCCAATCCGGGCCAATGCGTGTGCGCATGTGTCTTCGACCATACCTAGGCCTTAAGGATACCCCTTAGGGCCTCAACCCCTTTTCCATTCTCGAGTCTTATAAGAGACTCATCTCCTTACAAAAAATTCCAATGTGAATAACATCCACTTTTCTTCGGAACAACATTATACACTATCAATTTTAGACATTAATATTTCATTCATCCTGAATCGGTTCATCTGCTTCAAACGTAGTTACAATGTTCTGATAACGAGAACATATTTCAAATATGGTCCGAACATGATCGATTTACCACACCTTTAAGTTTAACCGATCCTTAGACTAAATCCAACAGAGTATGACATTTACCAGATATCAACAAAATATGTGCACGCATCAATCTTGTGTCCGCATGCCATCAACCTTCTAAGTATTGAACATGGCATGAATCGATCTATGCATCACTTGAACTTATGTCATGAACTAATGAGTTTATGATGCAAAAAACTCCATAAAGTTGCAGAAACAAAAGGCATTCGATCTCAACAAAGCTGGTAGTGTAGAAGAACACTTCTATGATAAATGCACTTGTAAGCTGTGAACACATCTGAAACATAATTGTCATTCTCATATGTATACTCATCAGTACCAGAGTCACCCTATACATCGCATTGGCATTGGGGTCACTGTCAGCTTCTTCATGCCGTGGAAAAAATAAAATCATTATAACTAATAAAACATGAATGGTCTATATGAATAACACAGGAAGAATTTTCTTTCGAGGTGTATGAGAAGGAATAATGAGACAATGCTATCCGGTGTTGGCTTTCCTGGTTTATTGAGCTTCAAGGACATCAATGGCGATTTCCATGGTCTTCTCCTCCTCATAAAACAGTGTTTTCTCAATCTTGGCCAGAAAACGAAGCATTGTCGGCAAGTTCTGATCATCTGTAAAATTAGAAGGGATTGCTTTTAGCAGAGGTCGAATCATTGAAAACCCAGTAATAATAATTTTCTCAACAAATTCATTGATTTACATATTTTAATTGTTCCAAAACAGGAAAAAACAGAGAAGGTGAAATGCTTGAATACCTATTCTCGGAACTGTATGGCCCTTGGGATGATGAATGATGAAAGGATCTGCAAACGACTTCAAGAGTTCAGTTCCGTGAGGCCTCAAGAAGTCATCCTTCCCTGAAATAGTATCCCTTCAACGTGTCAGAAAGCCAAAAATACAGGAAGCTTAGTAAAATTTGATTCACTTATCGTTAAACCCAGTAGTTGAATTATGATTGTGATGACTTTTTTAGGCTTTGACCTTCACATATTCTACTTAAACATAGATGTTCGCAACCAATTCATGTATCTAGAAGTTAATTCTAGTATGCATCTAGAGGGTATCTAAAAAGGCTTACATGATATGGTGAAGGACATGACGCTAGGTTATCATTCATCATGCATCATAAAAAAATAAAAATAAATAAAGATATTTACACTGATATCATAAGAAAGAGAGGTTACCTAGGAAATGAATGGATGTGCAATCGATAGGAGAAGAATAAAGCTTCTGAGCTAGAGACTCTAATCTGAATTTCGCTCCTCCGATTATTATTAGAAACTTTACTTTGGGAACCCTTGTTAGAGCAATACCCTACAGGAAAACAGGACAAGGAAATCATCATACCAAACCTTAATTAATTACTCACAAACAGGGTGATATCGGCAACAACCAACAACCAGAAAATCCTCTCATACCTTAGCTTGCATAGCAGGCAATGCAGCTGATAGAATGGCACCCTGTCAAAATGAGCCGACATACATATCAACTTTAGAGAACCAAAAATCACATATGAACCAAAGTTGCTTGGGATAGACAATGTCTGATTCGGACGACAGAGAGAAGGGCAGAAGCAAAGAGATGTGATGTGTTTCGACTAGTTGGTTACAAGAATAGCTAATAGAGCATGAATGATCTCTTCTACCATATCATATATGGCACATATGAGTAGAAAAAAGGTTCTGTCTCTTCAGCTAAATAGTTAGGAATTCATCAGATAAATCATCCTCAAAGTGCAACTTAAAGGTAAGATTAACCCACCAGTCGAAACAATGTTCAAGTTTTCATCTATCGTCATGACGGGTCAACTGCGAATCCTTACTGATACTGGCGACAAGGACACGTATAAAAACATACATTGGCTATCTTGTGGCACAAATTTAACAGGAACAATCGGATATATTAGAGCTTTACCAAGTAAGCTCCTAACAATGTCGACTATTTCCTCGATGTTGTTCCAATGAAGAGATTCTAATCAGTTTATGCAGCATTACCGTGCTCATTTAATTAGAGCAACGTTTACGGCTTACAGCCATGAAAACGACCTTCCACCGTTTCCACCACGATTCATAGGACAAATTAATGTACTCTTGTAGTATTATACTTGTCTATCCGTCAATGCAAAAAAAAAAAAAAAAGTATTGGTCGTAGGGACGATATAACTTTCTTAATTGATAAAGTAGTGTTATAGCATCATTTTGTTTGAATGAAAAAAGTATTACTCTATAACAACTATCACTATCTTATTTATTAAAGATTTTACAAATGAAATATTATTCTCTTTGCTTATTTTCATAAATTCTTAAAATTGATATGTACTATTAATCATAGATTTGTTGGATATTAGAATTAAATCTTTAACTCTTAAAATTCAACCAAAATCTATCGATTGACCTTTTTTTTTAATTAACTTTTTAATTATTTGACAATTAATTGTATTTATTTTCTATTTGATTAATATTTAATCAGACCTATCGCGTGAAAAATTGACCGATCAAATTTAAAAGGTCTTAGTTGAAGAGATGCTCATCTCTATCCGCTTAGTATATAGTATAGATATGGGTAGACTTTGAAATGTCAACATTTCTAGGTAAGCCGTCGCCTATTTTGATTATGAAATTAACGTTGGCCGTTATGTACAATACAATAACAAGAGCATCTTTCACTAAACAAACGTGATTTAAACGTGGACGGGAACTACATTTTTTGTTTGCATCTAGATGGCATTCTTCACTAGGGGACCTGTCCACTGCTAATTGGTCCATATACATAGTTAAAATACTATGTAAATAATTAGTCAATCCTTCTATACCTATTGAACTTAAATCTCATATCTAATGGTTTGGTGAAAACCTATTCGCCAAGTCTGAAGATTAAATCACATGACTAAATCCAATCAGCATCAGAACACCCGACCATTTCGTGTAAGCAACTCGATAAACCAACGCTGTCAAAAGCAAAAGAGTTATAGATGTACTTTTTATCCCAACATGGTCCTCAACGCAAATGCCCTATTGCTCTCGGCAAGTACATGATCTACTTCTTATCAAACGCTATATTACTCGTGAACTGATTACATTTAAACTATAAAATTTGTTGGAGGTTGCTGCGAATTTTTGGCAAATAACATAACAATCATCAACATTTCAGTCCTGTTCTTTGCCAAAGCTTGAGAGGAGAACACAAACCTGTGAAAAACCAAGGAACCCATCGATGGGTGCAAACTTGATCATGCATTCCTCAATGTACTGCAAACACTCATCAAAGTTGGTATACTCAGTAAAATCCTGAAACATGAAAACAGAAACCCATTATAAAACTAATCCCCTATTTGACATTGTTTTCCCAAACACCAAATCAACACCCTAACGAAAACTCCTCCAAAAAGAGAAGAGATAAGGGATGTTGAGTGCCGATCTACTTTGTGGTGGTGAGCCCGTCAGCGAAATCTAGTTTAAAAGGTTCTCCGGATTTGCGGGTTATTCGGTTGACCAAAAAGAAATCCTTCAGGATTTCCTTTTGAAAAAAAGACCCTAACGAAAACTCAAAACACTGAACGAACAACCATGATCAATGAAAAACTATCCCTTCACGAGCATGGTGTTCCATTAAAAAGCCAAACAATCGAAACCAGACACCGCATGCATCCAACATTTTCTTCCAAGAAAAAATAGGTTCAGTCATAAATAATCATTTCCCCAATTATGTGATCAGAAATTCGTCAATATCAAAGAGAATCAGAAAACAATAAAAAAAACTCGACCTCACCGACAGGATTATATTCGGATTATTAATCTAAAACAAAAACAAAAATCACATCATCCAAAAAAACACACACATTCAAATCAATCCAACAACACCATTCATCTCCTCCTCCCTCACCTTGTTGAACTGGAACCACTCAAAATACGGCCCCTCGAACACCCCCTCCACATCCGACTTCCCCATCGCCAGAAACTTCCCATCAACAAACACGAGATCGAGCCTCCTCAGCACGCTCTCCGGCCACTTCCCGACTTGTTTCCGCAATATCTCCCCGCTCGTCCGGAACCCGTGGAGACACAGGAACCTCGGTTTCCGTGTTCTCAGATCCTCTGCGATCGTCCCCATCGGGATATGAATCGGAATCGGAATCGCAATGGTGGAAAGGGGAGAGGTGAATGGTGATGTTTTTGTGTCGGGGGTTGTTTTATATAGAAGGAATGCTTGAAAGAGTTTAATGGGGGAAAGAGGATGGGGAGTTACTGTGCGGCGCACATGAAGGATGACTGAATGGGGAGTCTGTTTCCGGGGTGTAGGAAGGGACGCGAGGTGGTCGGCTCAAAAGAATATACTTCACATTGTTATGTTTCCTAAAAATTACAGTATTGGGCCTGAAAAGATAAGGAATGAGTTCTATCGCATATTGGAACTCGACTTGTCCGGAATTGTTTGAAATTATTATTTAAAGTTATAAAAATTAAAATCAATAATAAAATTAAACAATTAATAAATAATATTAAAATCATTATATAAAATAAAATAATTATTTATGAGAAATTTTGAATATTATACTCAAATAAAACAAGAAATTGAAATTGAAATCTATTTTTTTTGGATTTGTGTTTTCTAATTCCATTTCATCCGTTTGAAAAAAAAATCAATAACAAACAGTTTTATTTCATCACTCAGTCAAACGAAAATAGAAAATAGAAAACAAAAACGATACCAAACATATCCTTTAACTTTTCAAAGAATCTGTTTTACCAAATTTCTGAATTGATGATAAAAAATCTACTAATGCATTCTACATGTTCCATCAAAAAATGCAACATGCTAAAAAAATATTATTTAACAAGTATTTTGATTTAATTGTTTTGATATTAACTAACAATGTTCGATCTTTTCATAACCACCGTGATATAAAAATACTTAATTTATAATATAATTGATATTTCATGATAAATTTACGTAAAATAATATCGGATCGTCCCATAAAGGTTACCTCGATGATCCTCAAATCAAAGTGTTAACAAGTTCTGTGCGACGAAGGGAATATATTTTAACATAATCTATATTATGAGTAACATATTGAGTAATTTGTGTAGAATAATATTTGATCGTAACATTATGTCGATATTCGATGACTCCTACTGATTAAATGTTGAACGAAGTGTTGGACAAACGAGAATCACGCAAAGAACATGATGTCTGAGTAGAGATTATAAAGTCAAACTTTTACCGACTTTGTTTGATGTAAGCAATCGTGACATTGTTTGATGTAAAGAGATATCATGCATCGGGCGTGATTGTGGGTGTTGATACATGTCAATGTGCAATAACTATTGAAATCTCTATTTTCTCAGTTCTAGTCTTCTAGATCCAAAAGAAGGAAATCCAAACAACAATCCAAAACAAAACCTTTTATTATTAATCTAAAACGACGGATTAATGATGATGAGTTTATTAACGAAAATTGATTTACATAATTTTTTTTATTAATAGGTTATTCTTTTCATCAAAGGTGTTTGTGGATAACCTTTTATTTTCTCCGTGAATAAAAAAATTCGTAGAGTTACGGATCATTCGTGAGATGAACAAACGATATATTTTTTATAAATTTATCGTAAAATGTCAAAAATAATATAAAATATAAATTATAATTTTAAATCTTAATAAAATTCATATAATATTATTTATATATAAAAAATAACGTATAAAAATATATAATTGAATACTATGATTATTTTCTATACGTTTACGTTTGAGTATAAAAACGAGGTTCAAACACGAAGAAACCACGTAGAACCATATCAGGTTTGGTGAGCTGGCGTCACAGTCAAGCGCAACAACCAGCCAGCCACCATCGGAGCCGCCGTGCCGTTTGTCTGCTTCGGCGGCGACAAAGACGTGACCTCCAATCGAAATAATGTAAATCAATCATTTCTTTCCTTTATTCGTTTCCTTTGATCCTATCAGTCTGAAACGCTTGATTAATTTCATTCAGCTTCCGCTTTACTAGTCAATGTGTTAGATTTTATCTGGATTAGGGTTTGCATCGTCATTATCGTGGTCGTCGTCGATTTAGGGTTGAGTGATTGTTCGAAGATGCTTGATGTGAGCCATTGCGTCTCCACTCCGCGTTTTGCCGGTTGGTTCTGGATTCTACAGTATAGCGACAGATCAGATTGATCAGATCTGATTAATGCGTGATTCCTTATTATTATTTGTTCGTAATGTGGTTCGGGACAACTCATGTTCGAGGTAATCCTTTGTGGCAAACGGCGAGGTGTTACTAGTAGGTTGATTAGTTAGCGGGATATGTTCAGGGAGAAAGTTGAGTTGGTTTTAGAGGAAAGTTACTGAAGTGTTTGGAGCGTATTCGAGGTCAATATTGACATCTAGGTTGATATTGTCATGTATGTGCAAGCGAGACATTGTTTGGAGAATTACTAAAATGTTTGGTTGTAATGTGTTTGAGTTTATTTTATCATATGAGGTGTGTTTCTGGGAATGAATGTCGGTTTTTTCACATTGATGCTCAGAAGAGATTATACATGAATCTATGCAGTCGTTAGATTTAGGAGAAGAAGAGAGGCAATACGAAAAAGTTTGATAGAAGTCCAACGGGACATGCTCGTAGAAACCAAATGTTATATGGATGTTGCCTGCACTATAACTGATAAGGAAGCCTTCTAGCAATATTTTCTACTTTGAGCTAGAGTCCCTTTGAGAAGAACTCTATCTCACCACCGTTCTGATTCGATTGAAAAGCATGAGTTTACCAACTGAGCTCTGCAATGGTTAGTTGGTGTAGGTGTGAGTTCTTCGATATGCCTGAGGTCCTGAGTTACACGATTACTATTGGCATCTGTATTCCGGCATCAAATTTTAGCTGATAGCTGGCTAGACAGTGATCACAGCAGTACAGAACAGACTTTTTTTTTTGTTTTTCTTTTTTTAATGTTTTAGAGATGGAAGGGTTTCTCTTGGCATATTATCAGGAAATCCATATGGCAGGCAACTCCCCATTTGAGAGGTGGAAATCAAAATGCGGCGACTGTGTTATTAAAACGTGTTAACTCTAGTAGGCCATTAAATAATTCAATTGCTTGCTTATACACGCATGTCATGGTCATGATGACGGGGTTGCTCTAACCTTTAATGGAGTCTAAGCAACGAACTGTAGCATTACTAGAATTCAATATGGGAAACTGGTTCTCATAGCATTGAACAGATTGAACATAATACAAAGTGCAGATTGCATCTGCTGTACATCATCTCGTCTGGGTGCGCATGTATGAACTGCTGTCTCTATGCTTTAACTGTTAATCTAATCGAGCTCTCCACATTATCTTGTCAACAAATATGACGAAATAAATAATCTGGGAAACGCTTATATCTTATTGGCATGTGCAGACAGCAAAATTATTGGCATCCTGCTTTTCTTTGTTGTACTTGACATCTTTCAGAACAGATCTAATCCATTCAGCAAAGAAGGTTTCATTGTGACCAACCTGGCCATTTTTGTAGAAATTGAAGCATGAGGAAGCAACTTTCGGACGTGGGCATTCGATCTTGTCTAGCGTCTCCCAGTAGGCATCTGGGTGCTTCATCCCTGACTGAGCAGCCAGCCAATGGTGAGCATATTGGCCAATTCCTGCAAATTCAAGCCACCCCTTTGGGAAACATTCCATCACAGTGCTGTTCTGATCCATGAAGATCATGTTTGTCATCTGAGCTCCGTGTGTCGATGCAAGGATATCTGTGTAAGTCAACACTTTCACCTGCATTCAATTCAGTCATATACATACTAATTTTCTTGTCATTTATCAATTTACTGCTAGAGTGCTCACTTTTTGCCTTTGCAATTTTGCGCTTGTTTGTGTGTTGTATGCTTGTGAGGGTGAGCTTTGTGACACTATATCTGAAGTTCCTTGTTAGTGAGCCTCTACTCTCTTTTTACCTCCGAGTTTAGCTCGATTTTGTGCAGAGTAATGATTTGAGCCAAAAGCTAACTGAAATCCAAAACCTAACTGAACTAAACCCCCTTTGGCATCCTGAACTCGCCCTGCCAAAAGTTTAAGCTTAATCATAATAAATGCAAGAATGTGTTTGGGGCAAGGAGTTGATCCAGCTAACCATGAAATGGTATAACATGCATCTAACTTATGACTCTAAATAAAAATGGTTTTTTATGTGTAGTGTCGTGCTTTGCCTGAAGTTCAAGGTTAATGGTAATAAATTGAGAAATATACTTTATGTCCTATTTGTATCCAAACGAAGGCCATCATGAACCAAATCTGAAAGATAATGATCAAGAGGTTAGACACCACACACCTGATCACAAAATGACAAATCCTCGGATTGAGAAACCTCTAATATGCATCCTTCCACCTTCGCACATTCCTTCCTGAAAATCTCTATCACTGCTTGTGGATCTTTGAATGATCTTGAGCCTTTCCTCATCAGCAAAGTTAGCCTTATGTTAGGCACTCCATTCTCATTAAAATCCCTTCCTTTGCCTTCTGGCTTTATCCCACAAAAGCTCCTAGCATTACATCTGATCTGCTGATAAACCTCATGCTTCCTATTCAGTCCCATGTGGCCGAGATCATGCCTCATCACTAGGGCCTTCTCGAAGCAATAAGGCACATCACCTGCTTCTTGAAAGCTCTCTATTGATATATCTCCGAAATTTCCCTGCATCACCTTTTGCAGCCATGATCCTGTCGTGTTTTGCGGGGAACCATGTACGAAAAATAGCCATCTTGTTGGCTTTACACATCCGTGTTTCATGGACCAACCAACAAAAGGAGCAAAGGCACTTAGTCCGTGCCATAGATTCACGTAGTCATAGTAGGTGCTGGATATAAAGCTGAAGCCTTTTAAGAGCTTGGCTGACTTGGGCAGGCTCTCTGGCCACGCCAACGCATAGGAGTTGTTCATTCCATCAACTCTAGTGGTTGCCTTGATGCAAAGAAGTCGACCATTTGAATTCTCAGATGGGAAGTACAAGTACTCGGCTTCATTCTCTTCATAGGTGTCATTCAAGGAGCTCATGAACCAAGTGTGACCTTCCATGGCCGTTTTCTTAAATCTAAGGTCTTTGAGGGGTAGAAATGTGACTGAATTTTGTAACTTGGTAATCAATGCTTTCAGCTCGTGTTTACCCTTATCTTGTTGTCGAGAAGCAGGTAAAGATGAAGATGATATTGACGATGAAAGGTCTATGCGAGGTAGAAAATTGACTGAATCACGAAGCTTGGAGAAGAATGTTTTCCGGGCAGAGTTGTCATTGTTCTCTATTGCTTCTCCCTTTTGATTGAAAAACACCCACGTCTCAGACTCATCAGACGATGATGAAGAAGAAGATGAGAGGTCTATCCCAGGTAAAAAGTTGACTGAATCACGAAGCTGGGAGATAAATGTTTTTGTTTTTGAATTTGGGGTGGTGCTGTTCATTTCTACCCATGAAACAAGAGTTTGTGAATCAGAATCAACAGAAGAGTGCAAAGAGGAGCCTATCACATAATAGAGAAAAATGACAATAAGTACTAGAAGCGCATACGAAAGGAACTTTAGCAGTTGGCTGGAGCTTTTCTGCTTGCCAAATGTTCTGGGATTGGCTTTCATCTGAGTTACCATTTTCTGATCTTCGATGAAAATCTGCCAATGGGGAGCTTGGAAGATTTTGTTCAGGTATCGCTACCATCCATATAGAGCAATATACGACGTAATGGGACACGGAAAAAGACTGCATAAGGTAATCACCTATGTTTGTTGTTGATGATTCATATTTTGAAGTTCTTGCTTTTTGTACAGGCTACATGATATGGGAAATAATATTTTTGGTATTGTTAAGCCATGACTAAGGCATGAATATACCCAGTTTGGTCCCGTTTTGTCGAGGCTACCATTCATCATGCTAGCAAGTACCTCTCCAAGACGTAAAACCAAATCACTTTTGCCATGATTTGGAAGTATCATCAGGACCAATATTTTTGTACTAAAACTATGATTAGATTTTCGGGAAAGCTAGTCCTTCTTTATCTTGTTCTAAATTGCCAATCTTCATCTCCTACTGCAGCCACCTTGGTAATAAATAATTTAGGTGTACTCGATTATTTTAGCAGACTAACTGTAAGGCTTGGTAATTTGGTTACAACTTCCATCCAATTGCAATGATTTCCTTCGGTGCGCATTGGTGAAATGGTTTATTATTTCTTCCATTTTGCTATGATTGTGGTGCGGGTGAGATCATGTGTGAAATGCTTTTCGAACCGCATAGTTTAAGGATGAAGATCTATGTAAAGAATTGGACATGACGGAGTCATTCTCCTTTACTTTCTATATCATGCATCTTATGAGATTTGGGGGAAAAAAATAGTAGCTCGTGCTTTATGATTTCCTTCAAGCTTTTCTTCTGTCATTTGCTTATCCTTTAAATAGACATCTTGCATCAATTCAAATCTCCTTATCCGTTCATGTCCTATTCTCATTCCGTGTTAGATAAAAATTATAGAGCAAGCGTCCTGTGGTGAAGATTCTTGATTGTTATTTCTGTCTTGACATTAATCATTAAGCTGTGTGACTGCATGGGTTGGGCAAAGGAAGAATCCCAGTTTCCATATTGTCTAAGCTATTGAACTCATGGCATCCTAATCGCATAGGTTAGACACAGACGACGCCATGGAATAGCTTGACAGTTGGATTGCTTATATACTTGAATCTTCTCTAGATTTTTCCTAGACATAGGAAGTGACCTTGACCATTACGTCAATTTTGTTCTCGAATACGTAATTAAAGTTTCTTGCACTTCACAGTTGAGTCTGATGTTCCAAACTGTTACATTAATTTTTTTAGGGTCATGCGGCTGAAGGTTTTTAGATTGTGAGGTTTTTGAATTGGATTTGTTCATAACCCTTAAATTGTTGGGAAATCAGGTTATGCTTCAAGCTTAACCTTGACATGAGTTCGACTTTTGTTGAGGTACTCACCCCCAATTTCAAACGTAGGATAGAGGGTTCCTGTTATATTTCCACTGTAAACACGCCACAGCGTAACCTTAGCATCTTTTGACTCTTCCATGAGCAGAGTAAATTGAAAGCTTGCTCAAATATGAACGCTGAACTCAGCTAAAGTTGGTATACCAAGGACAATTGACAAAAACAAGCGACTAGTTGATCCTGAGAAAAAAGAAAAAAAGAGAGAATCACCTATCTTGAACTCTGAAACGAAGAGGACTGAGATGAGTGTATTTGGAAAAAAAAAAAAAGCAGTATCAAAGGAAGAGCAGTGATCTCGTAACGTCCTCGTTTAGAAAAAGAAAAAAAAAATTAGCATGAACATGAACTGATGTTATGCACATTGTCTAGCT
This sequence comes from Drosera capensis, assembly GCA_001925005.1. Taxonomy (NCBI): domain Eukaryota; kingdom Viridiplantae; phylum Streptophyta; class Magnoliopsida; order Caryophyllales; family Droseraceae; genus Drosera; species Drosera capensis. The sequence continues at coordinate 20,545 of LIEC01007396.1, forward strand.
GTTGTTTTCTTAATCTGACTTGGTTGACTTGGTTGTGACCCAGTTACCCCTTTTTGTAGAAGTTCCAGCACTCATGGTCATTTTCAGGATGTAGGCAATCTTTTTTGTCCAGCTTCTCCCACCATGCATCTGGGTGATTTATCCCGGACTGTTGTGCTAGCCAGTGGAAAGCATACTTCCCTGCTCCGGCAAGTTCACGCCATCCCTTAGGGAAGAACTCCATCACCGTGCTGTTCCTGTCCATGAAGATCATATTCGTCATCTGAGCTCCATGTGGCGATGCTAGTATGTCCGTGTAAGTAAGCACTTTCACCTGTGTAAATTTCTGTCAGTGTGCTGCATTCAATTGTTTCAATGCTAACTTACATGGATCTTCTATGATAACCTTGCATTATAGTTAAAGCGGTTTACTCTGTATGGTATCAAGTTAGTGTTTCAAACCATGTATACACCAATATTCTGCACATGTTCTGAAGAGAACCAATATAATTTATACATTGCAAGCCCAAAGGGCAAGTCGAGAGTCAATTATGAGTGATATTTAGGCAACTTTCTGAAGCTTGTTAATGATAGTGATAATAGTTGGTCTTTGGTGGTAATTTTAGGCGAGCTATAGAGTAGATGGCATTAGAGTGCATCATTAGAGAATCCCACTTTGGTGAGGCTATTCCCTTGGTTGTGGTGGCGAACCTATGCCAGTATTTACTACTAGAGTACAATACATCATTCGTGGAGGCAAGGCTGTCTATTATTGTCACTTAGGTGGTATTTGAGCGGGTGAGTTTAACTGTTGATTATTGATCATTGTTGAAACTCTTAGGAGACCGATAATTTTCCAGACTAAGTCGGCTCTACCTGTGACTTCAGAACCCGGGCTTTGGTTGAAGTATGGGTGTGTCTGCTAAGACGATAATATGGAGAATATAATTAGTATGCATCTGAAGGATAGGTCCCGAATGTTTCCCATTAAAGAAAAGCAATTTTATTTTTATTTTTTACTATCACAGCAAGAAAGTACATGGAGCTTGTGTTGGCTAGTTCTTCAAGCAATTTCTTGGACTATCTATGTTGGGATTGTATCCTGCGGATCATATGTCAAGCACAAAGAAATGCTGCCAGTGCTGAATAAATTGTTGCGTTTTGAAAGTTGCATAGGAAATTTACTTTCAGGAGCTCGTGATCCACTCGGGTTTTGTGAGTTATGCCGAATGCCCAAAGAATAAGCGTTTTGATGAAAAGATGCAATAGGATGGAGTCGGAAACTACAAACCTGCTGGCAAAAACTCAGGTCTTCTGACTGAGCAACCTTCATGACACAGCCATCATCTCACATTCTCTCCTGAAGATCTCGCTCACAGCTTGCGGATCCTTGAAAGCTCTTGAGCCTCTTCTCATGAGCAGAGTAAACCTAATCGAGGGTGCTCTGCTTCCACTCAAATCCTTCATCTTTTTCCCTGGTTTGATCCCACAAAAGCTCCTAGCCTTACACCTGATCTCTTGAAAAACATCACATCTCCGCTCCCTCGACATCTTCCCCACGTCATGCCTCATCACCAATGCCTGCTCGAAGCAATAAGGGACTTGCACTGCATTCCTTTTCCAAAACCTCCTGATTGGGACCTGCCTGAAGTTTGCCACCATTAGTTGCCGCAGCCAAGCACCAGTTGCTGTCTACAGGGAGCCCTTTGTGAACAGTATCCATCTCTTTGGCTTTAGGCATCCCTTTCTCATGGACCATCCCACAAATGGAGCCAATGCGCTCACCCCATGGCATAGATTATAGAAGTCATAGTATGTGTATGACACGAAGCTGAGGCCTTTCAGGCGGATGGCAGAGTTAGGAAGTGCCTCAGGCCAACCCAAGGCGTAGGAGTTCTTTGTGCCGTCAACACCTGTGCTTGCATTGATGCAAAGGAGCTTTCCCTCATACTTCTCAGATGGGAAGAACAGGTACTCTGCCTGGTTCGGATCATAGGTGTCGTTTAAGGAGCTCATGAACCAAGTGTTGCCATCCATGGCCGTCTTGGCGAAACTTATGTCCTTAAGGGGGAGAAAAGTGATATTCGAAGCTTTGAGCTCACCATGGAACTTGGAGCTCAATGCTTCTTTTGCCAAAGTTCTGTTTAAGGAGGAATAGAAAGGGGAGACTAGGATATGGAAGAGGAAGATGACTAGTGATGCTAGGAGTACACTTGTGACTATGTTGCTCTTTTGCCATGATCTCTTTGGCCGTGTTGCCTCCTCCAGGTCTTCCTCCACCGTAGTTGCCATGTCCACAATGGTGATTCACGGGCCAGGAAGAATCTATCATTCAGCAGACGAGTCTGTCGAATTTGAGTAGTTTTATGTATGAGAAAAGGATGTATTTAATGCATCCTGATGACTTTTCAGTTGCGGTGTAAATACAAAGCCCATTGAAGCCGCAATCCTTTGTCAGCTTTGGCTGAAGGAGCCGATTGAAAACGTTGAGCGGGTTTGTTCAATCTCCAGTACTTCAGTCAGCATGAAATGCCTGTAAGTATTCATAACTAATTATCGAATTTTTATTCTCGTCGTGAGTAAATTACAGGTGTCACAGCTGGTAGAGTTTTCATTATTATGGCGCACGTTGATTCTTTTGTACCTTATGTCTATCTCATGCGATAAGAGTTTTGGTTTTTTGAATGTTAGGTCTCACTCAGTGTAACTTATACAGCATTTCAAAACTTATAATAATGATATAGTGATGTTCACTACCGTGTAGTTGAAGCATTTTACAGGTAATGTGAAATCTTTCATCGGACTTTGACTATTGTTATCCTTCTTTTCAGGTTCTTATGGTTCACGCAAAGGAAACCTATCATGTTCTCTGAATCGAAGGGAAGAACACCATTCAGAATTCATTGCCGCGATCTCGAAAAGCAGTGTCTCATCCTAGCTGCCGTGATCTTATGTTCACAAGAAGTGAAATTAATGCAGGCAAGATCTCTTTTCTTTCTTAATACACATAGGTCCATCATGTCTTTCTCACTAAATAGAGGTCCAACATGTATTTAGCTCTTTTTAGGGCGAATCATTTGCTTGATCTGTAGCATCTTAGAATTGTGGTACCAAATTTGAGAATCCTCTTGAAAAAAGAAAAATAATTACTAGGCTCAACAGTGTCGCCTATAAACATGAGGTGATAATAAGGTAAATTACTAATCAAGAAATGTGATAGATCCGCTGGGTGCCAACAGGGCAATTAACTTAGGAAGAGGTCCCAAGCATATTTACCAAGCACTTGTGTGTGTCGTAATTCTTGCAGAAAGATCTCTTGGCTCTCTTGTAAATGGAGAATGCATGATCGTTTAACCTGCTGTTTTGCTCTGTTTTAAAAGACCAACACAGTATCATGCCGTTCTCACGTTTATACACAACCTTATGCGTAACATAATATTTTGTGTTTTTAGCTTTGAATTAGACTAGGCACTGGTGGTTTGTCACTGATCATCAGGACTGCTTGAAAGTGTGAAATATCAGGTCTGTTTGTTCCTTTCTGACATCCTTATATACAACATGATCTAATATACGTCGATATCCCCTGTAGAAAAAGATATAACTATCATCAATTGGAGCACTTGATTGTGACTGACGCATGCTGTATATTTTTTCTGCTTATACAACGTTCGTTGTAGGTAATGGATTGCTCGATCTTGCAGAAATGGGTTGTAGAGTGGTCTTGAACCAGGAAATTTTGAAGTTTTCACTGGAATGGATAAGTACGTACTTGTTAATCTTGTGATCATCTTTATAATGCATTTGCGTCCTGATGGTTATTGATGCTCTATCTCCACGACTTCTTTGTTTGCGGTACGTGCGTACCTCTTTGAGTGATTACTTCAGAAATCTCAATTGTATGTCTGGGCTGCTTCCTTGGGAGGTCAGATGGAATATTTTGTGTTATCTTGATCGAATAGTACGTGTTTATATCTTATGCGGTATTTTCTGTTTGGTTGTCATAGATGGGTAACTGATCTCCTTGAAGTAGTGTCACTTGAGATGATAACTGGTTGTTGGAGAAAAAAATAACTCCAAGAAGAGTAAATTTGCAGTTTGCTCCAAACTTTATCTTTCTTTTGGTAAATACAAGAATGCGTCATTAACCTTTGTTAAGAGAGTCGCGACTCATATTGTTCTTACTGAAAGTCGATGATCCACTCATCCACTTTTGCAGTCGACTGAGTTCTAAACTTATTCATGATATCTATTTGTGGCATTCAGAATTGACTCTGCTTGCAGGACTTCAACAAATTCAGCTAGATGAGTGTGAAATACTCTGCTATATATGGTGCCGAAGGAAGCAATCTTCTGACAGTTTATGTGTATTCCGCAATGAACTCCCTCACTTCCCTTAGAAGCATCTCAATCTCAGCAAGACTAGGATCCATCACATAGAACCCATGCATCATGTCAGGATACTCTACCAACCTCACCGCCTTACCTGCCCTTGCCAACCCGTCCCCCTATACCTCCTCTGTCAATCCTGCAACAGGTCCAACCCTCCAATGACGAGCATTGTTGGAAGGCAGTCGAGAGCCGACAAGTACCCCTCCGTTGCCCTTGGCCTAAAGACATTGACCGCTGGATGGTCCCTGTCCGATCCAACCGGTAAAAATGCCCTCCAGCACCAGTCAGCTGCCTCTGGCGTCAGGACCGGGTTGGAGTGGAGTTGGATCTCCGACTCCGTATCCGATTCCTTCCGGTCCACCCCGCCGAAGAATGTTTGTATGGAGATCACGCCTCCGATGGTGATCTCCTTCAGCTTTGTCTTACATGGCTGGGCCGCCACGTGGTGTGCCAGGTTCCCACCTCCTGTCTCCTGCCAGGAAACAACGCATGGGATGAGTTTTGAGGATCTAAATGCTCACCAAGATATACCTTGTCGTATGAGGAACGGCAAGGCACATGAGTTTGTTACATGCGCTACCATTGCTTGGGTCATACATGAAACATACTGTACTACCTTTTATTCGTAAGTGAAGGGAAGTTTCATTATTTTTAGTGAAAACTATCCAAGTATATATCTTTTTCAAAAATATTATTATTTTTGTTTTAAATTAATTTAAAAAAATTCAGTCCTAAACTAAATGAAATGTTCTTCTTTTTAATAAATTTTTAATATTAAAAAATTATCAAATCAATTTCATCATTCACTAATTCTTCTCTAGGCTATTACAATAAACTTTATTATCATAAAAAAAATTATTTCTTTATCAAAATTCATATAAATTAAGCATTCATATAAAAACTTGTATCGGAACAAAACGTTTCGATTAAAATGGAACGAATGGAATATATCAAATTATACAATACAAAAAAAAATCTCAATTACATCCGTTATCCCACCATCCACTTCATCGTCAACCCACCCCTTCCCTTACGCCTACACCCTCCACCTCACTTCGTGCGATCATTGTTGAAATCACATCAAGTATTGTCAGAGTTCGGTCGACTCCATTGGGATTTGCAAGAATGATGTTGGACTTTCGTCGGATTTTGTCAGATTTCCTAAGCAATCATAAAAAGCAAACAAACATGTGTTTATAAAAACACACAAATGCAAATTAGTGATTCGGGAGATTGCATACTTAGAAATCGATGTAATAAAAAAAATGATAGGAATGTGCAATCTCTTCAATTGTATAGAAATTGATGTAACAAAACTGAGATGTATTAATCATAATGCAATTAGGTTGTTTAGGTTAGAAGCCAAGTAGGTAGTTGTTGTGTAGGTTGGATGCTGAAAAACAGACGGCTGCAGATGATGAAAACCAGATGAGCCACTAGATGCAGACTATTACAGAGGGTTTTGGATAAACAACTAAGACATTGATGAACAATAAAAGAACATCAAAGTCTTCAAGATCTAGGAACTGAGATTACAGACGAGGACCAACACATAATGCATCAATGTCCAGCAGATCTGAGTGCAAACGAGGTTGCAGTAAGGACTGGTGCAGACGAGGTCTCATAGTACAATATGCAAATTTAAGGTGCAGCACATTGGGTGCAACAGAGGTGGTTGCTGATGGTGGGGTCAGAGGTCTGGAGTCAGTCAAACGAAGATTTGAGTTAAAGTAGTAACTGCACAAATTCTGGAGATAGTGGACTGTCAGCATAAAAAACAACATGGTGGGGGACACGAGTGGCGAGATGTCAGCATCAAAAATAGTGTCAAGCTGTAGTTGGTTCATTTCTTAAGCCTATAAAAGGAAACCAATGAAACTCTTGGAGAAATGCTGTTGAATAATGATTGAAAGACAAGCGTGCTAAAGCAATCCACATTTAAAGATTATTCAAGAGAACTGAATTGCGAAAAAAAGAGTTCACTAGTCTGCAAGAAAAACACTCTCTGCAGCATAGTTTAGATTGCTGAATCTGTGTAAAGATCGTGGGTCTTTATATTTTTTGCAAGTTGTTAAGCTTTTAAAAAAAAATTGCCTTATAAGATAAAAACAAGAAGATAGTGATACTCACCTCTTGGCTTGACAACACTGATCACCAAGAAAAGACTGAACTAAACTCTTGTTTATCAATTGATAACAAATGTCTGAACCAGTATAAATATTGTGTCTCTTTATTTGTTTTAATTGCTTGATATTTAGAACTCTTAGAAATCAACTTTTACAGGCAAACAGAGACAAATTCCAAGAATTAGAATCTCTGTAATAGACCTTGAACTGTTAGTTGCAGACTACTCAAGTAGTCTACATAGTTTAGTGGTCTGTAAATTTATAATCTGCTATATAAAATTATTAAAATTCGAATTAATTTATTCTCCCCCTCTAGGTTATATCTTGGACTTTACAAAAAAACTTGTCCTGACCCAAACAGAGCACCCGAACCAAACAGAGTGTCCGAATTAGAACATAGCGCTCAACCAAAAATAGAGTGTCCATCTGAGTATAAACAAAGCGTAAAAAAGCATTTTAAAAAAAGAGTGCATGATGGAAATATAGAAAAGATGATGTATATTTTTATGTTGACTAGAGTAGACGGTAGGTGCAATAGAAATTGAAGCCTGTGGAGTGGTAGACCAAATTCAACCAATATTGTAATTTTGATGAGATCGAATTGAAATTTAAAAATTACGATTTTTATTTTATTTTTTGAGATGGAAGAATTGGATTTGTGGATGAAGAGCGAGACCTAGAGGAGGAGAGCGAGGAGTTGTAGGCGATTTGAGGGCAACGGTGGGACACCGACGAAGTAGTGGTCGCGTGAGATGAGACGATTGGTGGTTGACGATGAAGGGTAGAATCGAAGGTTGTATAGGTTGGGGATGTTTTTGTCGTGTTTAATGAGTTTGAGATTTATTTTTTTATTTTTTGATAAAATATCCTTATTTTTATTCTCTTTGCTCATATTATATGCAACATTGATAAACACGGGGAGTATGTTGAACCGAATATTGACTAATACTACAAGACATCCAAATATTATTTTGTACAAATTTATCATATATTTCTTCTGTCTCTGTAACGTTCCAAGATTTTCATCCAATAAACTCATGATATGTAGCAAGACGACAGAAATGGAGGAGATTAAGGTAACATTAGAATACATTGTCTTTAAAATGTACAATCTCCCCTCAAATAGAACTCCCTTAAACATTGGAATTTTGTTTAAAAAGATTATTAAGCATTCTCAATTCTATCTTGTACCAGAGTTTCATAAAGGTTGTTTCTGATAATCCTTTTGTAAATAAATCTGTCAAGTTGTCACTTGAGCGGATTTGTTGCACATCGATGACCCCCCACCCCATCCTTCTGAAGATAATGTGACCAGAAGAATTTTAGTGATATATGCTTTGTTCTGTCGTTTTTGATTAGCCTTCTCTAAATTGTGCAACACAAGCTGCATTATCTTCATATAAGTTTGTAGAATTTCTACGAATTAAAGGCATCTCATATGACACTTGTATATGTTGTATCATGGATCTTAGTGACACACATTCTCAGTTAGTTTCGTGCATTGCAATAAGCTCTGAATGGTTGGAAGATGTTGCTATAAGATTTTGTTTCACCGATCTTTACGATATTACGGTATCTCCAGAAATAAAAATATAAACTATTTGTGAACTTGCTTTGTGTGAATCTGACAAGTATCCAACATCTGCAAATCCAATTAGTGTGGATTGTACTTCTTTTGTATAAAGTAGTCTCATATCAATGATTCCACGAAGGTATCACATGACATGCTTGACTACACTCTAGTATCTTCTCGTCGAAGTTGATTGTAACACCCCGACTTTTCATTACTTATTAATAATACATACGACGTCACTGTGCTGGACCCAACGCCTCAATTAGAAAAAAACTATCTTCCTGTCTTAATCATAAGAATTGAGTTAATTTCACTTATACATCATTAGCTTAAAAACTTTTGATGCACTTAGTCATAACTCATAATATCACCTTTGCAGCGGAATTTACATCTCTTTATAATATCAGAATATCTTCCACACATAAGGTACATTTCGCATCAAATCTTAGATCACACAAGTTAATAACGTACGAATATTTATTATTCACTTTAATTATCGTGAAACTAAATTTTACTCGAGTTTTCGGGTCCTTACCATATTTTTGTTATGATTTTGAGAAACGAATTTTATAACCCCGTTGTATAAATTACGACTTTTATTAATATATCGTTTTGATATTTTTTGACAAAATAAATTAACTCAAATTTTGTGGTTAACCATGTCAAATTTGTAGGTGATCTACATAGACGAGATAAATCACGTCAATGTGTTGAAACTAATTAATATGTTTCCACATAAGCGATACTTCGTCCGATGGTGGACCATAATTATTTTAATTAGATTATTATAATATGAATCAAAATAAAATCAAAACATACGGGTATAATAAAATAGCTTCATTTGACTTTCGATCTCAACTGGTTAAAGGCTCATGCTGATAACGTATTGTAAAACAAATATTTTCATCGATTATATAATAATTTGTTTTGATTATATTTCGAACTCGTGACCTTCCGTTTCATAACACCTCTATGTTTCTCTACATAGGATTTTATATTTTTATCATAATTTCGTATCTAAATTTCCTAACCAGTCGCGAAAAATTATCATTTCCCACTTAATTTGTTTTATAAAAATTTGGGTTATTATAGTTCCAAATTAAATGAAACAACTTAACCATACACTTTTATTAAGGAATTGGTTTGAGTTTAATATAAATAACCCCCTCGCCCTTTAAATGTATGAGTTGGAGAGAAGCAGTGAGAAAAAATAATTGTGTGATATGATATGATAATATGATATAAATTGAATAATAAGGATAGTTGAATAAGTTTAATTCAAAAAATTTTCTTTTATGATAAAATTTCACTGTTTTAGACAGGCGAATTAAAAAAAAATGGGACGAAGGGAGTAACACTTTTGATGATAGTATGAGTCATCAAGGGATTATTTAATATTAGATCGTTTAAGAACAATTACATCAGAATCTTTATTTTATTTTTCTCGTTGTTTTTCATTTTTCATGATATATAATGATACAATAAAATTATAAAAATAGAAAAATTAGAGAATAGTAAAGTAATACGACGTGTCATAATTATTACAATATTATCCTATTTTATAAAAATTATTTTAAAAAATATAAAATCGATCAATATATCTATTATCCTCCAACAACTACTAAAATAACCTTACTATCATAAAACAAATTTTATGTTTATAAATTTATGAATATATTATGGAAAGAAGGAAAACTCACTTCGAGTTTGGTGTAATCGGAGATTAGGTTTTGTCTACGAATTTCTGGGTCCAATCAGAGTCTCTCTTGTGAACCCTATTATTTGAACGGATAAATCAGGCAGCGAAATATCAGCTGGGGAATATCAAAATTTTTGCATCTCCCCGATTTCAAATTTTTTGCATCTACTGGATTTCAAAAATTTTCTCCATTTTTACAAATTCTGCAGTCGAGATTCAACGACAAGAGTCTCCAATTCACACCTCCTCCTTCCTCATAATCTCCCAACGCAGCTTCATCGATTCTCATTTTCACAACGCGGCGCAATTTTCCGACGTGCTGCAAGTGGTTCGATTTCGCGGCTTTAGCTTCCGGTCGACGATACACCAGCAGGTAGTTTCTCGATTTCGTGGTGTGAAATGTGGTTGTGATGGGGAGAAAGGTGAAATGGATGGTGAATTATGTGGAATGAGTGTGTATGGTGAGGAATGTTTGTGAATAAATTCCTCTAGATTTACCGAACTCGGTGCTGCCCGCTGTGTCGTTGAGGATCAGTTCGGAGATGTTTATCAGGCTTTAAGCTGGTTGAGCCGACTTATAAGCGATTTTATGCTGAGACTTGAAAGGACATTGGTGTCACTGAATAACAACATCAACAACCTAGATAATTCCGTTTTATATTGTTATTATGCAACAACAACCACTGTTGTCGTTACTGGATTACTGATTATAAAACGCTTAAAACGAACCTGGGGCCTCTGATTTGTTGAGCAATGATAAGTAATATCGTGTGGATTATAGCTTGCATGTAAGTTCGATTAAAAGTAAGGCATGTTATAAAAAGTAAAACTCATTGTATAAGTAGTAAGTTATAAAAGCAAGAGAACGTCGTATTGGAATCCCTTTTTGTCCAACCAAACTGAAATACAATGAAAATTTCCAAGTTGGAGGCTTTAGGTTTCTATGCTTTTTCATTGATGCCGACTTGCATATTAGAATTTTCCTCTAAAGTCTTCCGTTTAGAGGACGATGAATGAGTTTATACAATAGAGAAAGTTTTCCAGATGAGCAGGATTTGCATTTTTACGCCGGTATCGCTTCCGTGATGTGATCCCTAGGCATCAGTTAGATGTCATGGTTGAGGAACCAGTTCTATGACAAATATGAACTGCCGATAGAAAACTCACTAATGGATATCTTAACAGTCATTGGTTAAATGTCTGGCTGGTTATCTCATGGAGCCAATCCCATCAGTTAATCGTTATGGAATATCGGTTTGAACGGTGTTTCGGTTTTCAGACTCTTGGATGAGACTGGATTTCACTTGGGAAACCTCTGGAATGGCTTTTTCGTGCCATGACAATAACGTTTGCAACGACAAGATGTTTACACTTGGGTCTTTTGTAATCGAGTTCGTACTGCTTTTTGTTGTTGCTGATGATATGATTCTTGTGGTTACATGCAGGCCTCCACACAAAGCACAGGGCACATTCCTTGAAGGGTACATAAAACGGATCACAAGGACCAAGTATCAGTAGTTCACTGAATCTTTCAATCATGGGGAACTCAACTCTTCTTGCCCTCAACTGCCTCCTACTCGCGGTTGGCATCGGCGGAGGCCCCTTGGTCATGCGCTTATACTTCATTCACGGCGGCAAGCGCATCTGGCTCGAAGCATGGCTCGAATCCGCCGGCTTCCCTGTCAATATCATCCCCTTAGTAGCTGCATACATCCACCGCCGTCGCCAATCTATCAACTCATCCACCCCTGCAAAGTTATTCTTTATTACCAAGCCTCTCTTCCTAGCTGCCACGCTCATCAGCCTCTTGGCCGGAGCTGCAGACTATTTGTATGCCTATGGGGTGAAGCACATACCAGTGTCGACCTCTTCGTTGATCCTGGCCACCCAGCTGGCATTCACGGCAGTGTTTGCATAAATGCTTGTTAGGCAGAGGTTTGCACCATATGCAGTTAACGCAGTGGTTCTGTTGACATTAGGGGCAGCGGTTTTGGCAATGCACACAAGCAGTGACAGGCCAGATAATGTGACCAAGGGGCAGTACTTGATGGGGTTCTTCATGACCCTGGCGTCCGCGGCTATGTTTGCTGCTATGTTGCCGTTGATGGAGCTGACATACAAGACAGCCAAGATGGAGATCCTCTACGCCTTGGTTATGGAGATCCAGTCTGTTCTTTCTCTTTCCGCGACACTTCTATGTACTGTGGGAATGGCCGTGAACAATGATTTCAAGGTATGAACACCGTCTAACAAACTCTTGGAAAAAATATCATGATGATTTCATTTTGTCATATGATTGAGCAAATTCCAACTGCTGCACATGTATTACTTTCTACAACAACTTCTTTCTGTCATCTAAAACATTCAATCCTCAGCTCATATACTGTCATCTGTAGCTACACTTGGCTTGAGGCGACAACGCCAGGCGACAATTGAGAGATCTGTGAGATGGTTCCATAGCTTAGTTGTTTCGGACTCCCTGTTTCTTTGAGCTCAGATCACTCGTTGCATTGGCTAATCGGTTCTTTTCTGTTCTTTTTCCTTTTCTCCCTTCGTAGGCAATGCAAAGAGAAGCGAAGGATTTTGAGCTTGGCGAAGGCATGTACTGTTTCGTGCTTGTATGCAGTGCTCTCGTATGGCAATGCTTCTACTTGGGGGCTGCAGGAACGATCCACTGTGGCTCCTCGTTGCTCTCTGGAGTCATCATAGCCATGGCTCTACCCGTCACTGAGGTCTTAGCCGTCATCATCTACCACGAGAAGTTCCAGCAAGAGAAGGCAGTTTCTCTTGCCCTTTCGCTTTGGGGCTTCATCTCATACTTCTATGGCGAATCCGAGCAGAGCAAAAGAAGTAATACGGACCAGACAATAGACCATATCCCTTGATGGTATATCCTCGTATCAACGCGATTATGTGACGTTTGATTCAGTATTTATGTAGCAAATCGAGTCATTGGCGTGTGATTTGAACTTATAGCCTGCCGATCTTAGATTAAAACCAGTACACTATAGTGGCGTGTGCCTTTGTTTCACAGATAGCAACGCTGCTCAACAAGGAACCTGTGGGAACAAGATGCGATGGGCATGGGTCGCCAATACACCACGAGTTCCTCGGGGGATGATTCTAAGATTAGGGATTATATCACGACGACAATATCATCCAATTATTTAGTTTTTACCGATACTTTTCTTATGCAAGCGTGTGCCTTCAATTTGTTTCTTCAGAAGTGTGAACATGTTCCAAAAATGTTTTGTTTAAGAAGAGTATAAGCCGTGGCCGTGTATTGTCATCTACACGGCCCAAAGTCGACGGTGACCACATGGCCACGACCAACCTGAAATTATTATCAGAGATAATGGTAAGTGACAGAGTGTCACAATGAGGTGTCTCAAACACCGAGATTAAAACTGTCATTTGTTATATTCGTAAATATAGATTATCTAAAATTGATTTGATGTAACAAGAATGTTAATCGCATTCTCTCTCACACTTTTTTTTTTATAGGATATTCTTTTTAAAATTGATTGATTTTGGGATTAAATCAGTCCATTCGGATCCAAAGATGACTATCATTAATGAATCAGTTAAAAATAAAATGAAGAAACGAATATATTTAATACTTTTTTTTTTGATGTTATGATTATTCTCGTGTGTTTTACAGCATCCTAATTTGCTTGCTAAGAAATCACTAGTTGTGTCTGATAATCAACATCAACATATATTTAATCTAGGCCCGCAACGAAAATTCAAATTATCAATTTAATATACTTCAATTGAATCAACAATTTCAACATCATTTCCGATCTTTTTTTTTCTTCAACAATAAAAACGAAACACGAACCGAATCTTCTTCGACCCAAACAAACCCTCACATATAAAAACACAAACTCTCGAAAAAAAAAAAAGACATTCTCATCAAAATTCATTCATTCATTCCAGATTCTCTCATGGCTCCAAAATCAACAGCACCAAAACCCAAGATGAAAAACCTCATTGGAACCCTCAAAGACAAGATTTCTCTCATCAAAACCACCCTTCTCCTCTCCAATACCGCCGCCGCCTTAGTCCTCCGTGTCACAACCCACGACCCCTTCACCTCACCCTCGGACTATTACCTCGACGAGGAAGAAATCCACTCAAACAGCGCCTTTCTGGGCGCATTCATCAGCACGCTCCTATCCCGCCTCAACGGCACCTCGAACGCCATCGTCGCCATCAAGTGCCTCCTCGCCCTCCACCGCCTACTCTCCCGCCCCTCCCCGGCCCTTTTAGACCAATTCCACACTACCCATTTCCTCAATCTCTCCAGTTTCAGGGATCAAGACTCGATCGAGCTGTCTTATTGGGTCAGGTGGTACGGGGCCGTTATCGAACAAATCCTGATCGTGGCCCGATCAATCAAGTTCCGGTACTCGTCCTCGAAATTCCCATCTGGGTTTTCTTCCATCGATCCGAAAGATCGGATCTTGGCTGTTTCGAGCGAAGAACTATTGAATGAGGTTAGGGTTTTGGTGGGTTTGATTGAGACGATCAGTACAGCCCCCGGGAGGATCGAGGATCAGAGGATCGGGTTGATCCACGAGGCGATGAAGAACGTCGGGGAGGAGTATAGGATGACGATGAGGGAAGTCGCGATCAGGGTCGAGGAGATTAAGGGTCGGGTTAAGGGACTGAGTCGAGACGAGTTGACCGAGTTGGGGACCGAGTTAGGGAAGCTGCTAGGGTCTCGGGATAGGCTCGTTTCGATGTTCTTGAACAAGAAGAGGAACGACGGGGTTTGGGATCTCGTCGAGGCGACCAAGGTTGAGGTCGGAGTAGCTGCCGGAAAGATGATCAAGGATAGTGGTGTGAGATTAATCGGTTGGGTTTGAATGTGTTTGAAAGGGACTTGGAGGGAACTGAGTGAACTCGGTGGTTGATGAACGAGTTGTGGTCCGAGTTTGACTTGATAAGAGATTGGTTGATCTTGATTGTTCAACACTTGTTGATATGTTTTTTTTATTGATTTTAGCATGATGTCTCTTGCATCATCATGTTGCTAGTTGGTTGATTGGTATTAGGATTAGGATATGGAGAAAGAGTTAGTCATGTAAATGATGTAATGATTTCAGGTTTTCTCGTATAGTGGATTTAGCATAATGGGTATATGTACATAAGGATGTTGGTCACGGATTTTGCTTATATGAGAGTTGTCGTGCGTATGAATACTTAGTTCAACATGAACAGTGCCTTTTGTGCGTGCTAACTAGTATTAAGAGCGAGATTGTTGAGTACTCGTTCAAGGTATTCTATCAAGAATCAACAAGTTGAAGCGTGTGTTTCAAGAATGATGATTGTGATGCTCGAATTGGTGCTTGATTCGAGCAAGGGGACGGTGTAACAATGTGATCCAGTCCTAAGTTCGAAATTGTGAGACAAATGAATCTTCATCCTAGTTTCTGGTGTGAGTCCATTTTATTTGTTCAGCTATTACAGATAACCAACGTTTTTTAATCGTCCATCACTTTCAGGTTATCATCAAGATATCCAACCACGTAAACTTTATCCATCAAGATTTCAAACCACCAATATCACACACACGCAAGGCTAAGAAGCAACATGATCATGGTTGAATTTTTAACTGTCGACTTTCGTGTGCTACTGTTCCGTATAATGAAATCATTGCTCAGATAATCAATTACCAATAACTTTCACCTCTTGGTGGCTATCTCAAACCATCAAACTTCGTAGAAGCGTGAAAAAAACACTCGTCATAATAAGCAAACAAACCAAGCTTTTACCCCAGTAAACGAGACAACTTAAAAACCGAGAAACCATTACACACGAGAGTGAAAACACAGCATTCAAATTTATATCCGAAGAAACTATACAACATACTATACAAGTATACAGCAAACTTGTGCCTGCTCCTGTTTCTTCTATGTAGACAAAACCAGCACTCATACCCGACACTAGCCAGGTGCTCTGGATCTGGATCGGGATCGGTCTCTCATCATTCCATCATTCCTTCGTACTTACGCAAAAAGCTCGATACCATCGAAACAACCAAGGTGAAAATCCCAAGCACATCCGACGATAATTAGTAAAGCAGTGCTGAGGACTAGAAGAAAGAGTCTAGTTATTGGTAATGATGTCTGCGGTTGAACTCCATCAAACTGCCGTAGTTCCTGTCAGCCACCGCAACAAAGAGAGCAGCTGTGTCAGGGCTGAAGGATATTCCAGCAATCTCCCCAAACAGATCGATCTCCTGCTCTCTTGTACCCGGCATTTATATCGAAGATGTGAACGAAGTCTGCTGGCTCTGCCATGGCCATGAAGCGGCCATCGGAGGTGAATTTGATTCCTCTAATCTCTCCCATCCTACCTTTCAAAACAGCGAGGGATTCGGCCGTGTTCCTCATGTCGCAAAGCCTGCACGTCTTGGTTCCTGGTGGCTAACATTTGGCAGTTGGGGTACCAGGCAGACGTGAGGAGTAATCACGATGTCCTCTGAGGTTGCTGATAAACTGAACAAATAAAATAATGTACAGTTTGCGTCAGTGATTTGAAGGAAGAGCAAGCGAAACAAACGACAACCAACCTTGCCAGACTGAGCATCAACCATCAAACCATCGGCACTGTCTCCACGGACTGCCATTTGCTTGCCGTCCTCACTCACTGATGTGTTCTGGAAATCCAAAAAGTCACAAAACAGCGTAAGCACCGGGATACAGATATGAAAATCAGAACCACGGACACCCCGTCAATGTGATACTCACGTTCACAGGCCAGGGAAACTGGAAGCTGTTGATGCACGCGAACTTTGCAGTGTCAAAAACTCTCACATGAGCATCGTTATTTCCAGCCTTGACCCTTTTGGGCCCACTGCAGGCGGAAAAAAGAAATAAGTATTCAAATACTTATTCAGAATTGGATTAACATCATACCTAGAGCTTGAAAATATGTCAACAGCATTTGTTACAGCATCATCAGCAGTCATTTTTGTGCTGAAGGCAACTCCAGCTTGATTCAAATACTGAGGAAAACACGGTATAAATAACATGATCAAAATATAAATAAATTGATCTAGAAAGATAAGAAAAACTTCTTGCCAAGCACTATCACTTACCTTGCAAATAAGCTCGCCACGGAAACCACCAGCAACCAATAAATTGTCCTTGACACTCATGGTAGTGACCTGCATTCTGGACACAGCCTGCGACAATACCAAGGCATTTAGTTTGAAAGATGTGAAAGAGGCTGACCCAACAACATAGGAACATATGAAACTCACCAACGATGGATCGGCTCGTCCACCCACACTTAGCACCTCTTTACTTTTATTGCGTAATGCAGACCAGTGCATAAAGGAGTAATTTTGCACCAGGTAGACGTTGTGCTTCGATGTTGCGCACACAAGACTCCTCAGCTGCAAGCAAGGGATGAGGAAAAAGGAAACCATGTCAGCAACAAAATCATAATCATCATTCGTCAAACTACTTCCTAAAACTACCAACTGCGTATTTATATACTACAATAATGGATAGCTAACATAGCAAGGGTGATAAAAAACAATATGGCGTCGCGTAAGTCGTAACCAAAAATATTCCAAGTCGCACACTATCAAGTTATTCGAACTATCCAACTCCTAATGCTGAGTATATCAATATGACCATTATCATAAGTAATATTGGGAAAGTACTGCAAAAATATATTATGATTGATGATTGCCAAATACAAGTCCAAAGATAAAGGCACATGGTCTTCACAGGCACCAGTAATCAGCAACAATCAATATGACCATTATCATAAGTAATATTGGGAAAGTACTGCAAAAATATATTATGATTGATGATTGCCAAATACAAGTCCAAAGATAAAGGCACATGGTCTTCACAGGCACCAGTAATCAGCAACAATCAATATGACCATTATCATAAGTAATATTGGGAAAGTACTGCAAAAATATATTATGATTGATGATTGCCAAATACAAGTCCAAAGATAAAGGCACATGGTCTTCACAGGCACCAGTAATCAGCAACAATCAATATGACCATTATCATAAGTAATATTGGGAAAGTACTGCAAAAATATATTATGATTGATGATTGCCAAATACAAGTCCAAAGATAAAGGCACATGGTCTTCACAGGCACCAGTAATCAGCAACAAGCTTCCCTAGGCTTCCCAACTAAGTCGATGCAATATAAATTATAGTTTAGACCCACTGGCAAATACAAAAGCAATAGCAGGAACATGCTACACGAATAAGAGGCACCAGATGAAACCGGCAGGAGTAATGATACATCCCTAAAATTGGCTTGAATGTCCTAGCACAACCCTACCCATGTTATCACGGAGCTCAAGTGAAAAGAAAAAAAAAACTCGTCGTGAACACAAGTTCCCAACACCATCACCTCTCTACCAGTTTCAGGTAAGCCAAAGAATTCAAAGAGTTGCAAAGCAAGCAAAGGAGCCATCTTTCCAAAACAACTAAGCAGCCAAAAAGCTGACAGCAAGATGTCGACACACAGCACAGAAGGGGAAAACAAGAAAACGATCCCATAGAAATATAAAATGCAACATCAACACAAAACTTCCATATAGACAAGCATTGGATGTTTAATATACTTCTTCACAAGCAGACTATTTTGATCACCGCAGTGTTCAGAACAGTATCCTTATCAGGCCACCTGCAACCACATAAATGCCACATGCCTTATGCCAGAACAAATAAGATCGTATATGCCACTGTGTTAATGTAATCACACGGTTAATGTGGGACACTAGGACACGAGGACAAGTTATTAGTAAGCAGCTGCTGAAAACTTCTACTATGTAACTACATAGATGCTATAGAACACAACTGCACATTGAAGTCAGTTTAGGGGGGACAAAAGGCTAAATAAACCAGAATAGGTGCCTTCAGAAGAATCTCCTCCTCATGTGTTGCATTAGAATCTGCCAAGGAAGTTTGCCGTATTATTAAGAGACATTTCATGATAGAGAGTAACACAAGCTATTGATCAGATCTCAATGAGAATATGAGATGCACTACGAGCAAGAGCTTTTGGTTGCCACCCGGAGTATACTTGTTAATGGACCAAACATAAGTATGCAACTGTACGAACATCGCTAATAGCAAACTCTATTGTTCGTTTAACATTATTCCACATAGATTTTACTAGGAACACAGTTAGACAGGATAGGAACTCCAATTATGAACTCTACCGGATCATAAGTTCTATTGAAGTACCATAGTGGTCAATGCATTAAGCAAAGCATGTAAAACAGTTAAAGAAAGTCAGGCACAGGTTACCAGTTGGAAAATATGGACACTCACAGAAGTAAGTCAAGCTTATAGGAATGCTCTGCAGGACACAACCGTATTTGGAATAGTACCTCTCAAATGAATGATCCTTTAAACAAAACTAAAATTCCTAGGCCACAAGGTGCAGAATGAGGACGCTTCTTGTATCTGCACAAAAAGATCTTGTAAATACAAACCCACGGCCTGAAGCCAATGGGTATAGAAGAACGCAACGAAATTTAAACAACCCTTCGGTTTCAACACAAACTACATCCAATATTCCATAATTGTCATTTGAACGATACTTTAGAATATGGTTAGACAAGAAGAAGCATTGCACTAGGAGAATCTCCCATCAACGCAACTTTTCCAACTGCTATGTACACCTGGGTTGATTTTCTCCAACTGCTGTATGGGTATGGAATGTTAATAGCCTCGAAAATAAGAGAGAATCTAGATGCCAACTTTCAGAGCAGAAACACACATACCTCTGAACGCTAGGCAGACTGCGGAGGCAAAAAGCTATCGCCATGTGTTACAGGGTTGTTGAAATGGAATAATAACAAAGTTAAAAAGCCCTGCAAAAAATTCAAAACAGCAATTGGCACATGACCGAAGCCAACTTCACAAAGGGAAACAAAAAAATCCCGATAAACAAGCAGCACAAAAGAATGGATTACTTAAACGTCTACAAGACAGATCAGAAGGCAAACAAAATAAGAAAAATGATTTATTTGCAACTGGGTTTAGACAAATAGTATGTAAAGAAGATAGTATACATTAAAATCAGTGTGGTACGATGGATGCAAAGAAATAAACGAGCACAACGGCTGTGAACATTCAGCATGAACCTGGTACAAGTGAAGCTCGACTTGAAAAAGCTATGGACTAGGCGCAAATATAAGATTATAGAAACCGCCTGAACGTCAAACAAAACAAACTCTCCATATAAATCTGCAGAACTACTAAAATCTATCATCACAGCAGCTTAGTCATTGAGCATCAAGTCAATCGATCTAACCGATGCATAGAGGTTGTTACCTGGAAGTGCAGAATTGTCAACTTGACTAGCCTTGTATTGAATTGGAAATCATAAAACTTATTGCCTTTCTCCACTTGCATGCACTCCTTCAAAAACAAAGAGGCACTATGGTTTGGCAATGAAAGAAAACAGACAGAAAGTTGTTAAAACAGATGTGAAGGACAAGAGCACAGACAACTAACCTTGTCCAACCCTTCACGGGAAAAGGACAAACTCTCAAAGTTCTTATACTTCTTCACACGGTTCTCACGATACTCCTCTCTCCTCTCTCGTGAAGCTAAACCTATCCCACTGTAATCCTTGTATATATTTTCCTTTTCTTGCTTCAGCTGCTGTTGTATCAGTCTTAGACTTCTTAATCTGCAAAGACACACTGCAACATTCAATTGACTACTCAATCATAGATTATAAAAGGAGGGCGTTGTCTCAATGGCTAAATTACCATGTCAAAGTCATCTTCAAGGTCAGAATCAAAAGGATCCCCACGGTGGCTCCTAGGAGTAGAGCCTTCTGAAGACGACCAATCATCAAAATCTGAGTAGTAGTCTTCCAGAGTATAGTCAGGGTCATCATTTTGAAAAGAATATGCCATTCTCCCTGCAAAGCAAAGCAGGACCTCCTTATAACACCAAAAAACTCAGGAATTCTCAACCACCACAACTCCTAAGCAGAATGAGTTCCCGCACACAAAGATGAAAAAATAGCGATTAACATATCTACCATAGTGGCTTTCCTTGTCTTCACCAGTACTTTTGGATCATTAGAAACTATCCTTGTTTAAGCACCCACATCAAGAATCGATAAGAAATCAATTGCCAGCAAAGAATGAAGACCTCACTGATGACAATGCATTGAGATCTATAGTACTAGTTCCAGGTATCTATCCCAACATTGGTCACTTACATCCAATTAGGTGCTCGAACTCTTTGTGGAATCAAATCGAAGACTGTGATTTTTACAAAAGCGTGAACTCCTTGATTTCTACAAAAGCTTGATCTCCTTGTCAATTTCAGTAAAAATGAAAATCAGCTCGGATCACCAACTATAATATCACCCTGAATCCTCGTACTGTTGTACACAATTGGAAAACAAGAAGAAGAATTATTCCCAAACCAGAACAATTGGGACCAACTGCTTACTGGTATCAGTTTAATACCCAAAAGGGCCAAAACACAACAAACGGGACCAACTGTTTGTTCAAAACCAAAACTACGCTCCAAACCAACAACCACTTTTCCGGTGTTCTCTGGTTTCAAATGTTTTCCAAAGGCTGTCAAAAGGAAACCATATCGCACCCAATAGCACAGAAACTATGAAGACCATATGATCCTGCACTGCTGCACAACGGTGAACCGTGCTCCACATGACAACTGACTCTAATCCTTCAACTCCTTCAACTGCAAGAATCCTAACAAAACCTTGGGGTTTCTATCACCCACCACTAGGCAACCGGTGAACAGAATCCTCTTCCTTATGTGCAGATGTTCATACGCTAGGAAAGGTAGAAAAAGCAACAAGTTTTCTTTTCCACCACGCATTCTAGACAAAATCAAGAGACAAAACTACATGGCCGAAATATTTTCACATAGGCAGATAGGCTGAATATGTCATATTCTCCTGATCACTGCCCTCACGCTACATAATACAAAGAATCCGAAAACTGGTAATGTAAGATTAAGAGGAATGCTAACGATTATCCCTTTGCCATTGAGTTTGGGTAACTATGAGCCTATGAGCAACACACATGACACGGAGTTGCACCGGCCAAAAAAAGGAGTGTCTTTCAGGTAAAAGCTTCTTTGGCTTTATGGCTTACAGTTGCAGTTGATTGTAATTTCAGATTTCAGAGTAAGTCATTTAGACTGAAAAAATTTTAAAAATAAATAAATAAACTCCATTTTGTTTTGTGACAAAACTCCGAATTTTTTGGGAAATGATAATATCTAGACAAAATGTGATCCATACAACCCTTGATGTCTTGGATGCATCAATATTTCTAGGGACTCTTGTCAATAAATAACAAAGAGAACATCCTCCTAACTCTCAATATTAGTTTAAAGTTGATTTTGACCAAGTTTGAGAGCCTGATCAAACAAACCCGACTGCAATAAAACGAGTGACCACAGCGGTCACTAATGGTCAATTCGTGCAGAGTCTTGAGGAAATATATACTGTAAGTACTTATCCCATCTAATTACAATACTACTTCCTAATTACAAATTACTTCATCTTTCCTACATTAAACTTTTTCTATGAAACTTTTTCTCATTTGGAAAAAAAAATTCCATACAATTCTATTTTTCACTTATCACATTCATCCGATCAACCTCTCTCCTTTTTTTCTTTTTTTTTTCTCAATCCTCTCTCCCACGCACTCATAATAACAAAGATATCATTACCTATTAAATTCAACACACAATTTTCGTGTCAGATCAAAATCGTTCTATTATATTGGGATGGAGGGAGTACGAAAGCAATAATCGCTTAGACAGAAAACATACTTAAAAGATCGATTAGACCAATATAAAACAGAACACAAGCATAACCTAATCAACATGTGTTCCAATTATCGACCAAAGATTATTAAAACAGAAACTCTATCACAAACAAACACCTGAAACCAAACACATCACAACATATTCCTATACCTTTCCCTAACAATCGAGTGACCGACACAGAACCAATTCAAACCACAAAAAAACAAACTCCACGATTTCCATAAAAAAAAAAAAAAAAACCTTCAACACAAACATGATACTACATCACACCGCGAAAAAGCTCTAATCGCAAGCACACGGAAATCCACAAAACGAAACACGGCGCTCTACTCACCGAACATCACCGAATCTCCGCTCTGCGATTAGCGATTAGCGATTTGCGAAAGCGCTTTTTGGCCGCTACTGTTGCTGCTGTGAGAAACTGACACGAATAAGAAAAACCGTTGTGTGCGAAGCGCGTGCGAGATAGTGTAATTCGGGCGAGGAGAGAGGTCGATTTAATGAACGATTTTGGAGGTGTGGAATGACTGTTTTGTCCCTGAGGAAGAATCTGGCGAGTGGGTCCAGTGAGAGCACCTCCTTTTTGGTGAGCCATGGGAGTGATGTGTCGATGTTGAGTGAGGTGAATGGGGTGAATCATTGGTGTGTGTGTGGTTTGAAAAAAGAGGAGGTCTATATCCGGACATTAAGAACCAAAAAAAACTAATCCACCGTCGTAAATTAACGATTATTTTATTTAAGTTTTTTTTGGAAGATATATTTCCTCCATTTTAAATTTTTTCATTGAATACATATAAGGATAGAATTTTTGATCAGTGTTATAAAATGATAAAACGTTATTTTTCGATTAATGTCGTAAAATATTAATAATAGTAAATATTATATATTATAAACATAGGTTATTAAAAAATTTAAATCATATCGTTTATATGAATAACAAAACTACTTAATTACATGTTAAATAATATAAGAAAAAAAAATTACAATAATTATGATATAAAACTTAAAATATAGTAATATTTTTATTTTATTTTTAAATTTTTCCATATAAAACTCAAAACACCTCTATTTTTATTCTTTTTGTCTCGTAAAAATTATGATTAATTTATCATGGAAATTTATACGTGTGTTGATTTTATGAATAATGATTTTTTTTCCCTATGATTTATTTGAGAGAGAGAAGTGAGGGAAAAAAATGGGAAAAGATAGTGGAGTGAGTTAATGCCATGTAAAGTAAAAAATATAGATATTTTGATAATTTTATTATAAAAAATTCTAAATAAGAAAGTTAAAATTTTTGTGGGACATTCAAATAAAACAAATGCTGTAATTGTTTTATAAAAAATCATTATTATTTTTTTGTTACTCATTCATATCTCTCACACACAAAATTATCATTATCTATTAAATCAACACGTATATAAACTTTCGTGTCGGATAAAACGTTTCGATTAAATTGATACAAAAAATATAAAACTATACAAGAGAGAAAATTAATCATAGTATTCATTAGTTCTTCATTTTAATAATATTTATAATAACTCTGATAAACTCGTTATCTAAGGAACGTAAAGGATTGATATCCTAAAGAAAAATCGAATCCTTTATCGCATTGTTCGGAACTGGTTACCTATCCTTGATAATAGTTAAATCTTTTTATACTTACAATAAATAGAGAAATGTTGAATAAAAATTATAATAAACTCCTAAAAATATAAAAATTTAAAAAATAATACAAAAGATACATCGGAAATTAATTTCAGAAACATACAACTCAAAAATCAGACTGTTTCGCAAACCTAATGTTCTGTTTTATAAATTATAGTTTTTAAAATTTATTTTTGGTGTGTTCGATTGTGGATTTTTCTTTTCAGTTTTTTTATATTTTTGGATAAATTTCTCTAAAAATTATCCAAAACCCAACATTAATAGCACGTAAAATAAAGTTAATTTACCAAAAACCTTTTTTTGATAATTTTTCACCTTGGTTTACCAAGAAAGCACTCTGCACGAATTCAACAACCGAAGTTTTCGTGTGCATTTCCATTTTCTGACGGAAAGCATTTATGGGACGGCAAATGCTCCAAATTGCTCTTTTGGATCGAATCGATACCGTTATCTTCCTTACCTTTTTGACACATCTAATCCTCATTAATTGCACGCAAAACACTCTTAGAACTAGGGATGAGCAAAACCAATCCCAAAAATATGTCCCGGACCAAAACCCGAAAGAAACTGGACCATCTCCGAAACAAACCAAAGAAAATTGATAAGAACAGGAGATTTATTTCAAAGATATCGAAATATAGATCCGGTACAAAATTATAAACCAAAAACCCGAACAAATAGTAATACTCTTGTTATTACTCTACAATGGTTCTCATGTTCTGTCGCTGATTGTTAGCATGAGATATCTTTATATTGTCTATTGGCATGGTTATATTTGTGTTGTTGAAGTTGCTGAGGTTTATTAATGACACCTACTGTCTTGTTTGCAGTTGTCTGTGAACGGAGCCGAATGAGCCGAGTCAACCTCAGCTCATTTAGTTGTTTGGTCAGTCAAGCTCAACTCGACTCTAGCTCCTTAAGAACTCGGCTCATTCGACTTGTTTGCAGGCTCCTTTATTTTAGGGTTCGTTTAAGTTAAGCCCATTTCAAAAAAAATTAAAATTAAAATAATGAATTATAGTGTTTTAGTAAATATAAATAGTTTATATTTAATATATTCATAAGTATCCAATTATTATATATATAACGAGTAAATATAAATAGTTTATATTTAATATATTCATAAGTAAATAGTTCACTGCATTTATTTTTTTCGAAAGCTTTTATATTTGAGACTCTATAAAAAAAAAAATGATCCGACACGATAATTTTTATTCATGTTCAATTTAGTAGATGATCATATTTTTGTTTTTTATGAGGGTGTAAGAGAGTGGAGTGAGAAAAAAAAATGATGATGTGATGAACTTATGTGATATAAAATATAGGTGTTTTTTTTAAATGAATGTTTTGATAATTTTGTTAAAAGAAATTTCAAATAAAAAAACATTTGGGTTAATTTAAAATGATCTAAATAAGAAAACGTTTTAATTAATTTGATGTAATGGATTTCAATGAAGATAAACAAACAATTCCATTCGCATGAAGAGAATTCAAATAAATGGATGCTTCAAGGTTGAGAATTAATCTATCAAAAATTATGTTTCACGTTTATGGTTAGGAGTATTTCGTATCAGTGTCTGATAGATTTGTCAGTGTCAATAATTATATTGTGATATTGTAACGTTAGAACATTGTTAAGTGACGCGAAATCACATACATGTCATAAGATATTATCCCGATCTGGTATTTCTAAGTTGGTTTATGGATCTGAAGTTCATAGTTACGCTTTGAAATCAAGAAATCTGATGTATCATGAGAAGCACAATTATATCGATTTGTCTCGAATCTCGATTGTGATCGGACTACGATTACTATGGGCCAAATGATAACAATGTCGAAAAGGAAATTCATGAATAACTTCTATTGATGGTAACAGGCAATTCTTGTGAATGGTTGTGTTTGAACAAAATCCGTGAACGTATCAATCATATTTATGCGTGTTCGATTCAGAAACACTTTCTTGTATGTACATAATGACGGACGACTAGGTGATGATCGATGTTTAAGTGACTCAGAATACTTTACGTGCCCAATCCACCAAAACGAACTCATTACATGAATGCTTCTATTCGCAGTCTTAAAATTGTCTCGAAACTGTGTGGACTAGGCCGTGCTTGACTTATTGGGCTTCCAGCCCGTCATTGTAGAATGGGCCAGCCCAATGGGCTTTTTGTCTATGATCAAACCCAGGCCCTGACCCATGCTGCGGCCTACTCTAGTTATTGGAGCTAGGGTATCTCAGCTAGAAGAATTCAGAGGAATTTGAGATTTTTTTTCTTTAAAGATTCACCCCGAAGGATTCTCCTAGGTCCCAGGGGTCCGCAAACCCTGAGTCCCACTTAAACTCATTGAAGCTGACAGACTCAACCATCGCTTGTGAGCTGAACACTTTTAGGAATCGAACTCCCAATCTCTTCTTGGAGATGAAACCGCTTATCAAATACGATGTAATGAATTGACAAAATTTGAGATTTTTGATATACATGAAACATATCATATTTGATGAGAAAACCAACTGTTGTTGTTTTTTGAAAATATAGCCGTTAGGAATAAGAAGATGGATGTTTCACAAAAAAAAAAAAAAAAACCATTGGGAAGATGAATGTTACAGATAACTGGACTCGGAATCATTCACAAGATTTATAAATAGTATTGGCTTATATACCAATCTTTTGATAGGGAAACGTAACTAGTTTAGTTGATTCTATTGTTTTACTCAAAAGATTATATGAAATCTTAGTAGCTATATATGAGTAATGAATTAGAACTCGTCGTAATAGGGCTAGATCGGGGACACGAGGAGAAGAACGGACCACTGATGCCCGAAGACCGCCAATGCTAGGATGCAAATCGACGTAGCTTGAAGGACAAACAAGTCCCTCCCTTTCGAAATTTTATACATTTATCATTAGTGTATGAAACTCATTACTGCATTGTCAACTGTTCATGAATTTGGTCCATTTCGATTGTAGAATTAGGTAAACTACAACCTACAGTTCAATCAAAAATTCAACTTTGATAGATATATTGTAACGTCCGGTCAATCCTCGTCATCAGATCGTCACCAAGAATCGTTTTTCAGATTTAGAACTGACTCCACAGACTAACACTAATTCTTTCAGTGTGTTTTATCCTCACTCGTAAAGGTCATTTATCCTAACATTACTTCACGTCAAACGCTTAACTGCGGAGTTTTAAAATGATGAGCTACCGGGAAAAAGGTACATCTTATTGGTATAGATAGTATTATTAAACCGTATAAGTTTTTCCGTGGGATATTACATACACTCTACTTCAAGAACGCAATATGCAAACTGACTCCACAGATCAACACTACTCATTTCGGTATGCTTTGATCTTACTCGTACACAAGCGTTTGCGACGACTAAAATTCTTTCCGAACTCTCGTTCCACTATTGCAAGGCCCGCGCGGTCTAGTGACCATTTTGATAGAAAAGTTGATTAGGCTCTTCATTCCATATGAGCTGGTTATACTTTCGGTGGACACGAGTCCACATATATCTCGAGGGTAAAAACCTCGGAAGAAGTTCGGCTTGAAGAATCAGGTGCTCAAACCGAGGGTTCATTGCAACAGCTCATGATATGGTCTCGGTTCTGATCGAACAAAAAACCTTATCGACTATCTTTCGTGGTTCGTCTCCTTTTCTGAGGATAAGAGATGAGGATGTTAGTGACTCTCGTAGAAATTTAGTAGTTTAATGCTAAGTTGAGTCAATATAAATTTCGAGGAACTTTGTGTTTATTCACAATTCTACTTCTTCGACAAATTAAATCATACTCATTCATACACTCAATGCGTAATGCAAACCTTTTTTTTTTTTTAAATGCACTTCATGATTTTCTTTAACCTCTAACATAAAAACCCCCTTGCTCTGATTTTTTTTAATCAACTTCCTCATTTTCTTTAACTTGTACCCTTTGCTCTGATACCAACATGTAACATGCTCGGCTCCCACTTCCCGCTTTCCAGGAGATCACTTTTCTTAGTATTACTTTACGTTAAGTACGCTTAATTACGGAGTTCTAAAGTGATGAAACCTCAAAAAAAAAAAATACACATTATTGATATAGATAATATTATCAAATCATTTAAACATTTTCTTGAAATATTACATATACATTATTATTAAACTTCACCTACATCATGCTAGAGATATATGTTAGATTTCTATTATCAATTTGGATATTTGATAGAACTCTTCTTAGAACAAGTTTTATTAGAAGTTTGAACATTAGATAGAGTTATTCATGAAACATGATATTGATGCAGGATATAATGATATCACATTGAACCATACCTTTGACACGATGAGTCTTGAAGAATCCTCACTTGCAGCGTTATAATCCAATCATATTTACAGACACTTAATATTGCACAAGTTACATAATTGGTCCCCAATATCTAATTGATCCCTCTTCCATATGAACCCTCGGACAAAACCAACCAAACGAATAGTCAAACAAGCATCTTCCCTAACATCAATAACTTTCAAAACCCTTCTCTTCTTCATCATCCCATAGCTAACAAATCTTCACATCTCCCTCCTTAACCCTTAAATGAAAAAACAATATTCCAAAAATCAAACCTGATCACACCCAATAATCAGCAAACCTGAGGGGAACATTTAAACCGCCAGTACACTTCCCTATCTCTTCATCTTTTCCAAAATGGATTCTACCAATAGCAGCATCCACGGTTATGACGAAGATCCCTCCAGGCCGGGGCTGCCGGATCAGTCCACTACGCATATTCGCCCCAAGAAGAGAACAAGGGCATCGAGGAAAGCTCCCACGACGGTTCTAGCAGTCGACACGGGAAATTTCCGTGCCATGGTGCAGCAGTACACCGGGATTCCCACATCGCCCTTCTCGTCGTCCTCCGCATCATCCTCTATTTCTCCCTACTCCCGTGGATTCGATCTCATCAGCTCCGCCGTGTCCAACCAGGCAAATCAATACAAACCCTTTACTTCTACTCCCTTGAATCCTATGCTGCAAGGTAGTCAGGGGGGTTCTCAGATGGGTTTTGGTGGGCAGAATGTGAATGGATTTAGGTTTGAGTCTCTTTTGTCGGAGGAGAATGGGACGGTGCGGTTTCCGACCATGGAGGCCGCGGCTGATGATGCTGGGGACGGCCGTGATGAGGACGGAGGAGGTGGGGGGGAGGGGGCGTTGGCTTCATGGATCAATAGTCCATCTTGACCTGTTTTTTTCCCTCTTAGATGGAAATTGGTTTATATTTTTCTGGATATATCAAAGACTGGATGTTTACTTTGGTAAGATATTGAGACGACGACTATGCTGAAGTATTACATAATTTCGAGTTCTTAGTTTACAGCTCTAACGGGTTGCCGATGAGAAGTGATTTCTCAATATAGTCTTAAACGAGATAGTTCATAATGGTTTTAGAACTTTGTTCTATGATGAAACTACAAGTATCTCTCATCGGATTACGACGAAGATGAACTTGAGTCCAAGAGAATTTCAGAACTCACTATCAATACGAAACCATCCAACGACTTGGTCTCAGTTCACATTCGAAGCAAAATCGACATTCAAAGCTATGCCATATGAGCACTAAAAAGGTACACCCGCTAGGAAGCTTGAATATATATACCTGTGAACTTGTAAAACTTCTATCATGGTATATGGGAGATAGATACATAGAATATAATAGAATATAACGAGATCATTTACCTGTATCTTGTATTGCATCGTCTTTGAGGTCATGAAACACAAACGCCAATAAGACCTCGGCATTAGGTAGGTTTTGTTGCAGATATCATAACAAAGAATCCATTCCTGACACAAGTGAAATCCACCAAGCCACATGTACTGCAGAGATCTTCGAGCTCTCCTTCAGACAGGAAAACGCGGCCACCGGAGAACTGAGCAAAGTACTGCAAAACAGGAACACAGAAATCGGAGTCAAATCAGGGAGGTTCTACCACGATAAACTCCATGTTTAAACAGGAAATGCAGTTCCAAGGAATTATCATTTGATTAGAGGTCATTTAGAGTAGCTCAAATCCGAACTCCAATAAGAAACTCATGGTCAGGATAAGAAAAACTTGATTACACAAACACGTGTATTACTGTTCCTAGTTCCTACTGGAACAGTTCATACTTGATGATTCTGAAAAGAGTGACCTATCTCATTAAGAATAGGGCATGTCAAGAAATGTACCGAGAAGCTGATCTGCTTTACCTCACGAAATGTCGGTAAAAAAGGAAGAAAAGTTACAGGTCCATCAGCTATCGTTGTTGTGGCAACAAAAACTCCTCCTGGTCTTAGCACCCGACTGATCTCAGCGACCTACAAGAGCATAATCAAGCAGATTATCAACATGCAGCAAGAGATAACAAGAAGACTCTCATATAGCACGACAAAGGACAAGACTTCTTTCAAAGATTAGGCAAGCAAAGCTTCAGAAGCATTTGGTTAACTTGCTGCTGAAATGACAAAAGCATGGGACTATTCAACTTCATCTTAAATGAGAAGATCCACACTGCCAGTCACAGATGTCCGGTATCATGCCATGCTAATGCTGTATGATTGGCGTTCCTCAACTTTCTTGGTATAACGATTCAATGTGACAGTGAGCTTACCGCTGTCGATGGCGAAGGCCAACAGTGTAATGCAGCACCGGCATGCACGGCATCAACTGAACCAGAAACAAATGGAAGTCTAGCGATATCGGCTCGGACAAGAATCAAGTTTCTGCACGAAAAAACAAGAGAAGAAAACACTTTCAGCAAATTCCAGTAGTTATGTCCTAAAAGATTAGGATCAGCAACTATTGAGATCTCAACCATCTGAGAGATCCAGTTTGAGAAGCTTGATCCTTACTCTTTGGGAAAGCTTTCCTCAGCTTGGACAAACTCATAACATTGTCGTAGCATTGCCTCCGAGTAATCAAGAGCGACAACAAGAGAAAACAGCCCATTCTTGGCAAAGAGTCTTGAGAAGAGTCCACTACCACAACTTGCATCGACAATGTTTCCACCTAAGACTGGCTTAAGATACCCTTTCGCCATTTCAAACTGCACCACAGCAGGAAATTAGAACCCAGAGCAGGAACTCATCAAACAAGAGAGTAGTTTCCAAAAAATGAATACCTAACTAAATGCATTACTCTCTACCTAAAACTGGGCACTTAGTAGCCTTAAGCACGAAATTCCACTTCTGCAAGTTACCCTCGTGGTGGAACAACCTTCTAGTCCGTATCTCACAGGACAGGCTATATATCTTTAAAGCCATAGACTCTTGGAAAAATATCAGATATTTGATATAGGTTTTAGCCGGAATGGCTTTGATCAATTATTCAGCTTCTGAAGTCTAAACATGGAACTAGTGCACTCATTGACAAAGGAGATAAGGGCCATAAGATCCATCCAACGTGCAAAGAAATAAGATAATTAGTAAGTAATAGGCGATGTGCAAAGAAAGTCACGAACCTCTTTCTCTGGTCCAGGGTAGCCACCCAGACCAAAATTTTGGCGCCAACCCCTCTCATACAGGAAGGACATGAATGGAGTCCTGACAGACAAGTGCTTTCAAGTCAGCCAAGGATGCACAAGAAATATCAGATTATTAAATGAAAAAAAATTGAATGTTGCGCTGCAATTTCCATGCGAAACTTACCTGAAGAACTCCGTAGCAAGTGGCATGGGTGGAACATAGTCTTTGCTGCCACTAGCAGCTGTGAGATCAAGGTATACCTCTTCGCCATAATATCTCTTCTTGCAAGCATTGCACTCTAGAGTGGCACCACGTGCCACTTCTCTATTATACAATATACATCATTGAGATATTTGCTAACAAACAACGGGAAACATAAGTCAGTTATAATCATTATCAGCATGGCTATAGCAAAAGGGTAACTTACATAGACAACGCCGATTCTCCACTCCATATCAGCCCTTCATAGCAAATGGGACAAGCTAACACAGATGCTCTGACATCAGGGGAAATGTCTTCAGCTTGATTCGGTTCCTACAATGAAATCCACATGGTTCTCAGTTTGAAGGGATATTTACTACGAATTTGACAAATAAAAAGCAGCATTGAACATTATGGCTCAGTCAACTTTCTAAGAACATTTTGGCTCAGTCACGCCATCTGATTTATCAGAAAGGTGGGATGGAAAGGAACTCAGACTTTATTTATAACTTGATATTTAAGAATGGAAATGAAGCAAATACAGTTCGTAACTGGACTCGAAAATTTGAACCTTTTGTCTCCGAGTGAAAAGAATTTTATAGCAGTACATAAACACTAAATGCGTCAAACATTCACAGTATTAGTATAATTAGTATTGCATTCCTCATCTTTCTAAAAAAAGGAAGAAAAAAAAAGCACAGCGATTTTTATAAGGAAGCAGAAAAGCCGAAAGACTGGACCAAAACAACTCGACCATCCGAACAGTATACCGCGATGCATACCCTGAAAACCCGATTGGATGATCAATCAACCAAACCAACTTAGTCATTTCAAACCGAACATTTGATGTTTTACAAATATTTTTTACTAAATCATACCTTATACTAAAGAACACAACTCATTATTGTGTCGAGGGTCAAAATCTTTTGGTGCTAACGTAACTTGTTGAGAAAACTCAAACCACATTAGAGTTTGAATATTCAAAATAATCACATATACAAATCCTAAATTACTCCACTCATTGTCAATTGATTTTTGAATTGGAACCCATAACTTTAACATAACTATTTTCATAACATATATTAGGTGTAGATCGGGTCAAGTTCCCAAAATGATTCAATGTTCTAATCATCAACAAGTACTACGCATGGAAAATGCACGCTTCAAACTCCCAACCTAATGTCACAACCACTCTCATATCATATTGAAAAACCGACTCTACCAAAATATAAACCGTTATACCAACTCCAGAAATTTTATTAGTATCTTAACACACAACAACAATTCACGTAATCCTGTCGATTGACAAGGTCCGAGGAGGGCGTCATTTCCGTAGTCGTACCTCTGTTGCTTTACAACAGATAGACTGTTTCGAAAAACTCAAACCCTAACATCAACAATGACCTTTCCACACTCCTCCCCATTCTCCACCAATTCCATTGAACATCACACAACCACACCTATTCGTTCCTCCATCACATACAAGACAAACGAATCACGAGTCTATCGCACGCACCGGAATAGTTTCGACTTCTATAGTTAAAGTTGAAGCGACCGCGTTCGCTCGAAACTCCCGTTCGAAACTCAATTTCACGATCGTATTTATTCCGCTTCTTCTCAGAGGATTGAAACGAAAAGCGGCGCCGCCGGTCAATGTGGAGAGTCGCCTGCCGGCGGCGGAGTACCGAAGCAAAGGCCGGAATTTGGTGAAGCTCGTAGCCACAGTGGTGGCCGCTGTCGCCATCGGAGCACCTTCTTCGCCGGCGAGAAGGAAGCAGCGAACTGTGCGCGACGAATTTGTTTTCTTTTCTTTCTGTTCTTTACGAGTATTTTTGGTTTTGGTCTTGTGTTTAATTTGACGTGTCCGATTTGGTGCCTGAAAACTTTGGCGTTTGATAATAAACCACATGTTCAGATAACGATAGGAGGAAAGGAATATGAGGTCGATTTGAACCTTCGATATTTTGAATTGCTTTGCTTTTTTAGGTAATGTCTCGATTAGGCAAGGAGCGTGTTTTTCACGATATTGTGATGAGCTTACGAAAAATCTACCTCTCACATCTAATCGTTATTCGTTTTCATCTTGTTAACCTAAACTCGTTGCGAAGAGAACACATATTAACTCCTAATTGAGTCGCATTCCCATTATGAACTTTACCTTGACTTTCGAAGACTCATGCGGAAATTCAAACAATCTTATCATACATGTTCCAATGTCCATATCTGATAACTAAAATGTACCGATTTTTTTTCCTTCCAAATTACTCTCAAGTACAACTTAAGAATAGATACAAAAGAGTATGTTTTTGGAATGAGTTTTTTTTTTTTTTTTGGGGTAAAACTCTTGATATGAAGAATAAACAATAAAAAAACAACCACATGAAACTCTCTATTAGATTTTAAGATCCTCAAAATAAAACTCCCACGTTAGAGTCTCTAGTTGAGAAGCTCTATCTATCACTCTTCCTTCTCTGTTTCTCATATTTAGCAAAATTCCATCCTCCCGACCATTATGTGTAACTTTTATAATTTTTGAGACTTTTTAAAAAGGATAATGATCCATAATCAATTTATTTTGTTCTTTTCAACGGAGGAGGATTCTTCCTCTGCAAAGATTTATGGATGATCTGCTATTAATATTATCAGATAAAGCCTCATTCGTTGAAAAAAAATAAAGGAAGTTGGCTAGTTACTCAATACTGGTTGTGGATCATTATGCCTTTAAAAAAAACTATTTTCATATCATTTTTTGGGATTTTAAAAGAGAATATCATTGTGGACGCTCTAACGCAATAATAATATACTCCGAGGATGACAGTCAAACCCATACTCGATGGATATCCTCGAACCCTAACTCAATCAAACTGGGAAAAACTCGAGTTGATCGGATTTGGGTTCGAAAATATCCAAATTCACATATGCTGGTTAGGGGTGGCTATGGGGATAGTCAAACCCACCCCAATACTCATGGGTACCCGAAATATGTGGATATCCGAAATCCGAAAATCTTATAGATTATTGTATATCATATGTATATGCAATAATATTTTGAAGGATATTGTATATTTTATAATAGCAATACTATATTGAAGGGTTAAGATTGATTGTCATAGATGAATGGACAAGATTAGGTTAGTAAAATTTAGGTTAAATTGTAGTAAATAAATGAAATAGACAATATTGATCATTATTTCTATTTTTTATTTCTTTTGGTAATCTTTTAGGTTCGGATTTGGGTTCCCGACCCC
This sequence comes from Drosera capensis, assembly GCA_001925005.1. Taxonomy (NCBI): domain Eukaryota; kingdom Viridiplantae; phylum Streptophyta; class Magnoliopsida; order Caryophyllales; family Droseraceae; genus Drosera; species Drosera capensis. The sequence continues at coordinate 55,743 of LIEC01007396.1, forward strand.
ATTAGGGTCATTTTTTCAAACCTGATCGGATATGAGGTGTGATGAGTTTTGGGTTAGGGGAGTATGATTCTCGTTCGAACCTGCCCCGTTGTTATTCTTAATATACTTTCTTCATCTCATATAAAGTATAATATATTATTGAATATAAACGTCTTATATAAATCACGATATTTTTTTAAATAACAATAATTTTAGGAGTAAGAAGTTCAAAATATCCTTAAGTATATAACATCATCTTCTCTATTATTTTTTTAATCCACCTACAATTCTTCCTCAACTGTCCTTACCATTATAGAAGGATAATTTTATCAAATATAATAAAATCAGTTTTTTTTTTAAATATCATAACAAATCAATTTTTCATACTTTGTTTAGAATGGAGGAATATCACACTCTTTTACAGTAGTTGGACAAAACGCATGACAAAGAAGCAACATGAAAAGTGAATTGGATGCTAAGCGATATATTCCTCATCCATGAAGCAAATGCCCTTTTTACGCGGATGGTAGCAAATTAGCAATGCCGTGATGAAGCAATGACTAAATCTCGTAAGTATAAAAGTCTCTCTTCACAAGTTCCACCATCTCAAATCAATCATAAACAATACGATGTTATATCATTTATTAAGAAAAATAATCTTTTTTAACCGGAACAAGTTATCCAAATTCAAAATTATTACAAAATAATCAAACGTTACAAAATAAAACTAAATAATCTATTTTAACCGGAACAAGTTATCCAAATTCAAAATTATTACAAAATAATCAAACGTTACAAAATAAAACCCTTTCAAAAAACAAGTCCAAAATAAACAATGTAACGCTTGAATTATTCTGTACGCAGAATAAGCTAAACAAACGGTGGTCGACAGACAGCTGGCAACCACGCACCACCGACTGCACGTGCCTCTCCCCTAAAAAAAACAAACCGTTAACGTAAATCTTCAACGTTCAAATCAAAATCAAAAAATTTCAAATCCGTTTTCTTTCACAAAAAACAAACAGTAACGGACAAAAAGGACAATGAGGTAATTTCAACCACCACTCTCCTCCAAGGCCACTTTTTTTCAACATACAGAAAGAGAGAGAGAGAGAGCAATCACAAAGCAAACAGAAAACTGTGAAGCGCACACACACACACACACAAAACGCACCCCTCAAATCCTCCTCCACGGCGTCGTTTCATTCCCACATTTCTCTCTCAAATTCGGCGTAATATAGCAATGAGTGCGCCGCCGGCGAGGAAGCCGCACACGTCGACGGCGGATCTGCTGACGTGGTCCGAGACTCCGCCGACGGACTCCCCCGCCGGCGGATCCTCCTCGCGTCCGGTCAAAAACCTACAGGTACGTATTTATTTTTGCGCATTTATATATCTACGATGTGATTGATTGATTCGGCGTTTGCTGATTTGGTTGTTGGATTTGTGTTTGTTGATTTGGTTGTTGCTGGTTTTGTGTTTGTTGATTTGGTTGTTGCTGGTTTTGTGTTTGTTGATTTGGTTGTTGTTGTGGTGGTTTTTCAGCCGTCGGATGGGATCAGGAAAGTTGTGTTTGGTGGACAAGTGACGGACGAGGAGGTCGAGAATTTGCTCAAGAGGTCAGATCTGGTCGAGTTTCTTGGAATGGACGGTTGAGATTTGATTGTGTTGTATGTTTGATTGATTGATTTCTTTGTCGGCGTTGGATTTGAAATGCTTTTAGTTCTTGTATTTTGATTTTTTTTATATTTTTTCACTAGTGCATTTTTTTAGGTGAACTAATGAAACTGTCTGTAATATGACTCCGATTGATTTGGATCTAGTGTTTATGTGTTAGCATTGTCTGATTTTTTAATTGATTTATGTGTCGCTTTCTGTATGAAATTTCTTGTAGACGAAGAGCGATTGATTGTGTTCATCAAGATTTGAACCACGGATTTGGAAAAATGGGGATATAATTCAATTGTATCTGTTTATTGATGAATCATGAATGGGTGGGTGGGAATGGTTGTTTTCTTCTGTTTACAGTTTGTGAATTTTTCATTTAGTAGTTGTTTCTTGTTTTCTTCTTGATATATGGAAGTTTCTTTTTGCCGCATCCTGGTTATCAATTGTGCACTCCTTGAATGCTGAATGGACAAAAATGTCTCATCTTTGTGTCAAAGATCTTGTTGAGATCCACAATGAGCTTTCTGCCATCCGATTCGAACTTTTTCGAAGAACTGGTTCCATGAATGTTGAAAGTTCTGATTGACTAGCGCTTAGATTTTTGGGGCAAATTATACTCTGATAACTTGTTTGAGTTTTTATATGGTTGCGTTTGCTCAGATGTGCAAGCTAATCTACAATAAAATTTCAGGAAACCATGCTCGGGTCATAAGCTGAAAGAGATGACTGGCAGCGGTATTTTTGCAGCTGGGGGAGAAGCGGATGACGAAGAATCTGAGGCCGCTGGTGCTACATCCAGTAACAAAACGAGACTACGCATGTACCAGGTATGTTATCTGATTCACCCATAAAGTAGTTGCTTGAACTCTCAAAAATCTTCATTTATGGTTTCTGTTGTGATTTGAGAAATTTTACTTGTGTTGTTTGATGGGCAAAATATGAATTCTTCTCATGAATGAACACTTGATGTTGCATATCATTCAATAATTCTTTAAATTTTAACCAATAATGTTCATTTTTGAATTAATTCGACTTGATGTTGCAGCAAGCCGTTTCTGGGATCAGTCAAATATCGTTTGGGTCTGAAGAAAGTTTATCTCCCAAGAAGCCTACTACTTTGCCAGAGGTGGCAAAGCAGCGTGAATTGAGTGGCAATCTGGACAGCGCATCTGATGCATTGCTCAAGAAGCAACTTTCTGATGCCAAGTGCAAGGAACTCAGTGGACATAACATATTTGCACCTCCTCCAGAAATCGTACCACGAAAATTTCCTGCTCTCCACACAGAAGTACGAGAAAAAGATGGCATGGGAGCCGCACCACAAAATGTATTCTCATTGTCTAGAACCCTTGCTTCATTGTCAAACTCTGATCTGTGTAGATTAATTTTCAAAAGTATTTCTTATCATACAGGCAGCGGGAGGCCAGAGCTTGGTCTTTGGTGAGGAGCCAGTTATAAAGACCGCGAAGAAGATCCCCGACCAAAAATTTGTTCATCTTTCCGGTAACAATATCTTCAAGGAAGACACTCCTCCGCAATCAACTGAGAAGCCACTGAGTGTGGCCAAGCTTCGCGAGATAAGCGGCAGCAACATATTTGCAGACGGGAAGGCAGAATCTCGAGACTATCTAGGCGGAGTTCGGAAGCCTCCTGGTGGCGAGAGCAGCATTGCATTGGTTTAACTCGTCGATTAGAACCTAACTTGGGCTTACCTAGTGGTGTGTTAACATCGTCTTGTTTTTTTCTTTTCAAGTGCATGTTGTTTACATTTGTGTGTGCATGATTCTTGGTTATCAAGTGCGACTTGACATCACGATTGGTGTTTGGTTTCATTTTTAACCGCGTCGTTTCTTAGGTCGTTTAACATATGTTGTGTCAGTCGGGTGAATTATTGACTTAAAACTAATTCTGGGTTGTATGTTTATAAAACAACGCTTCGTGTTCATGTCATGGTGTTTGTCTGTCTTGTATAGTGCCTTCCAGTTTGATACTGGTACATTGTCATGAAGCCTTTCGTGTTGCAGGGCTCTACGTTGTAATGCTATGCATTCTATTGACTGAAAGCCACATCCACCATCCCGTAAAATGAGATGCATAATACATGCGATCTTACTTGAAGCCGCACGAAGAATCCTAATAAACTCGTACCTAGTTTCGTACACTTCAAGTGTGCTTAATATATACACTTCAAGTTTCGTACCTAGTGTGAACAACACAAAATCCTCATAAACTCGTCGAGAACATTGTTCGTGAAAGATGATGATATATATATATGGTCTTTTATTGTGTCACGAACAATGGAAAACGATATCGTGGCGATTTCAGAAATTTCCGCTTATGTTTTGATGCTTATAATCTGACTTACCGTGTCAAATAAAGTCTCGATGATAAATCGTTGTAAGATCAAAAGTACAACATTTCAGAGACATCATAAAACAATCTTTGGAGGCAAAATACTCCTCTCGTTCATGAAAACGTCACAATTTGACTTTTACCTTTATTTTTTATGCATTTGATTTGCTTCAACATTTGAGAGACATCATAAAATAGTCTTTTGATGCAAAATACTCTTTGGTTCATGAAAATGTCACAATTTGACTTTTGTCTTTATTTCATATGCATATAGCTTCGTTTTATTATTAAACAATAAAAAAAAAAATTTAATCATTTCATCATCTCCTAAGAGGGATCAAAATTTACTTTAATATATATACATATAGACAATCAATTTATTATAATTTTCACAGGAAGCAAGTGTGGGTGAAAGTAAAGTATGAACATTGTATTGAAAATAGCAACTCCCAAAAACATTCAATTCGAATAAACATCATTGACAAATAGAAGAACCCTAATCCCCCGACGTCATCGACTGCCCTTGATCATGCATCGATCGTCGAGCACCGATAAACCACTACGATTTCACCTCGTCCTCCATCGATGGCGGCGACGAACGACGGTGTCGGACAGATTTTTCCGATACTCTTTTGTATGAATTTATTAATCATTTTTCGTTGCTTATGTTTATCGATTTTATTTTTTAAGTGACAATTTTTGGTTCATAGATTTGTGATTTATTTATTGTTTTTGTTCGTATCTGATGGCCGACTGTAACGTTATAAGATTTTCTGTCCAATACCTACGAGATACGTGGCGTTAATGCCGCTTCAAAATCCATTTAAAGCAAGCCGATAAGATTAGAGGGGGTTTAAGTGTTAGAAACATAGGAAACTAATAAGAAATGTCCAACTTACAAAGTTTTAAATTACATGAAAATCAAATATTCGGAAATATGAGTAAAATGTTATAGAAAGTCGAATCTAATCATCATCGTTATATAAGGATCCATCCCATGATTCATTATTACCTGAAACAAACACGTAACCATGAGCTCGAAATCCTAGTAACACAAAATAAATGTCCATTTAGGGGTTCGACATGTTTATTATATCATGCGTTTTCCATTCAAAAATAGGATACAATGCAAGTAACACCGAGCAATCATATGCCAAACAATAATATATAAATACGTATAGAATTATAATTCAAGTTGATTACATTAATCATTGTTTCATTATCTTTGACCTTCATTAAAACTTTTAAGGCTCTTCATGCATTTCATGTCATGTCGTGTTGATTTTCGTGACTTTGACAAGTTGATGACATGTGAGGAGTTATTACAGGAATTTAATATGTTACCTAGTATGATCATATTATGAACAATTAAATAAGTTTTATGTAACCAAACACGGTCATCATTTGATGCCGCTGTGTTCACGAGAAAGGGTTGATTATATCCTCCCTACCTAGTCATGTAACCGTAACTCTCACAATCATTGATAATTACAGGAATTGCTTCATATTCACGATTCCAGGATTCTCGGACATGTAACATGAAATTAATCATATTAATCTCATGTATAACAGGTGACTACCATGGTCTCATTGCTTGGCACATCGTCCTCCAACCTTACCGTCATCTTTTTCACGATTTCCTCCATCTTTTCGAGTCGTGACTCGAAGATTGTTAGGACATCCTTCGATTTTGCTTTTCATTTTACGTATGGTGACATTCGTAGTGTTCACCTCCTCAACAATGTCAGTCATATTGCTTTGATCCGCCATTCTCTTCTTACTTGAATCTGGCTCTGATACCAACTGTCACGAGGTTAGATTCTTACAACCCGTACGGCACTCAAACTACTTACACCTTCGTTCGAGCTCAACCTAATTCCAATATCACAAGGCAAAAATAAGAACACCGAAAAAGAAAAGAAACTTAAAAGAAAAGAAAGAGATTGTTTTGTATTGAAATTGGAGGTTTGACAAATGAGCCAAAACTTCTTTATATACAAGTTCCTCTCCACGGTCAACGAAGAGGATTAAAACGATCTAACGACCTATATCTATATGTAGATTTTTCTACTAATCCATCCAAGATAAACCTTGGTGGCTTTTTAGATTTTTACCTCCCTAGGATAAGCCTTTGTGGCTTCCTAGTTCTCTACCTTCCTATGATAAGTCTTGATGTTAAAATATGACTATCTAGAAGGTATAACTTTCTAGATGATCATCTCTATCTAGTAAAAAACCTAACCAACTTAGCTCATCCATGACATCGAGCTAGCTTCGTTTGTGTATTCTTTCCATGATTTTGAGTATTTGAGTCTGATGATTCATTGGCATGGCATGTGTTTATCTTTCTGTTTTTCTCGGCACATTTTAGATCAAGAGATGCTCGCATGATGATCAAATATTGTCACACAACTTTGGAAGCTTTTTCTGTGGTGTGGATGAATAAAAATTTACGTGCTGAATTTTGAAACTGCAATGCCATGTATCATGTTCACCAACTGATCAAATGGTTGCTGATTGAGTCATTGATACCTTAAGGCTTTATTTCCCTAACTAGTTTCACCCTATTTGACTTCTATATTTGAAATTCCACTATGTACATGGATTTTGATGCAATTTCCTTGACGGAATTGCAGGTGGTGTAACGACAATGGCAGGTTTTCAGCAGAAATTTTTTGTATATATACTAAAGAAGGAAGCTAACGCGAAAGAAAATCTATATTGTAAGTATGAGAGCAAGTGTTGACGGCATTCACATCATCACTCTATATAGCCGGATTACCTGCATCTTTGGTAGCTAGCTGGCTCACTGCCAACTTTGGTCGTAAGTTCACCATAATGTTGGGTGGCTGCACCTTCCTTCTTGGTGGTGCAATCAATGGCGGAGCTGAAAATATTGCTATGCTTATTCTGGGTCGTGTTTTCATGGGCTTTGGTCTCGGTTTCACCAACCAGGTACCCAAATCTCCAAGATAGTTGATGCATATTTCAAATCAATATGTTCTAGTAGATGTGATACAGATTTGAGGTATGTTTATATGGGCTTATGTTCAACCAGCCAATTATTTTTAGACAAAGTGGTTGTCTGAAGACTATTGATGTCATAAGCATAAGCAAACTCTAGGCGTACATCGATACACTTAAATATTGAAGACTATTGAGTATTACCATGTAAAGGAATCATTGTATTTTTTGCAGGCTGCGCCTGTTTATCCGTCCGAGGTGGCACCACCTAGATGGCGAGGAGTGTTCACCACCGGCTTTGAGATCTTCATTAACGTAGGGATTCTATTCGCTAATTGTATCAACTATGGTATGGCCAAGCTAACATGGGGCTGGCGGCTTTCCCTCGGCCTTGCTTTTATACCAGCTCTGATTATGACTTTAGGAGCTGTAGTGATCAGTGACACCCCAAGCAGTCTTGCTAACCGAGGGATGCTGGACCAAGCCAAGAAGGCATTGATCAAAGCAGGAGGTGATGCTGACGTGGAAGTTGAGCTGGCTGAATTGGTGAAGGCAGGCCAAGCCGCGAGAGCCATCTCCACGGAACCATTTATCACTATTTTTGCGAAGCATAATCGTCCTTATCTAATTATGGCCATTTTGATACCATCGTTCCAACAATTGACGGGCATTAACGCTATAGTCTCTTTTGCGCCAGCGCTGTTTGAATCGGTCGGCTTTGGCAGTACTAGTGCCCTGATCGCAGCCATCATACTTGGTTTGTTTATTCTTGGCTCAAATCTATTATCTACGTTAGTGGTTGATCGATCGGGTCGAAGGCTCTTATTCTTTGTAGGTGGAGTTCAGATGTTCATTTGTCAGGTACCGATGTTTTCTTTAGAACTGTAACCTGAGTTTGGTTTTTCAGTATTTTGAGTTTGAGCGCGTAGCATCAGAAATAATGGAGCAAATGCTAATATCCTGATATATTTGGCACTTGCTGGGAGTATACCGCCATTTCATCTTCCTTGTTAGAAACCATAGTATTCTTTGATCTTCTATCCTGAGTTGAGTTCGAGATTTGGTAGACTGAAATCATCTTCATGTACAGTGCTCACTCAAGCTCATGTGTGCATTTGTCGCAGTTTGCCATGGCAATAGTATTAGGTGATATACCAGAAGCATCAGGAGATAGGCACATATCGTAAGACCATGCCATACTGGTACTAGCTCTTATGTGCATATATGCTGCCGGATTTGGGTGTTCATGGGGTCCTCTAGCTTTTCTCGTGCCAAGCGAAATATTTACGCTCAAGATTAGGCCGACAGGGCAGAGCATAAGCATTGCCATGAACTTCGCCGTTATATTTGTGCTCTCCCAGACGTTCTTATCTATGCTTTGTCACTTCAGGCACGGGGCATTCCTTTTCTTTGCAGCGTGGATCGCTATCATGACTATTTTCGTCGCCCTGTTCTTGCCGGAGACCAAAGGTAGATCCTTGGAGTCAATGGATGTTGTTTGGAAGCAGCATTGATATTGGCACAGGTTCATGAAGGAGGATGCTTAATTGAACTCAACCGCGTATTATGAAAATTATCTGTTGGTAATCTGATAATGCTGGTCTCAACATCTTGGTCTCGTATGTGAAATAAAATGATTTCATCCTATCCTTCTTCATTGTTCTATGGATTGGCTCGGGAGCTTAGTCGCCTTTCAACACAGTGATTCTTTAAGCGTAGATAACATCTTCTCTATCGTTGTTTCGGCCTCTGTGAGCCGTCAATGGGTGTGGCGGGATGTGGTTGTTCTTACAAGTTGGCTTGTTTATCATCTTTTACCATTTGCATTATCCGTCTCCATTTCGCTCTTTCCATTGCCAACATTACGAGCCAAGCTACATTTCTGCTCCTTGGCCTAGAATATAAAGTTCTGATTCCACAGATGACAATTCGATACGTAAGTATTTTCATGCGACATCATGAGATTATGCATTCGTCATAGTAAGCTTATAATCCGCCATTTCGCAACATCCGATAGGGTTTCATATGCTAAGCGATGACCTCGATAAATAGCGTTGGGCATAGGGTTGAGTACTCGTATACTATCTCGTCGGTCTTGAAGGATCTGAAGCTATCTTGAGATTGGATGATATCACTGTCATCCTGGATTAGTTTTGTAAATAAGAGACGAGGGGAGAGGTTGGTTCACTAACATCTAAGGGAGAGTTTCAGTTGTGATGATGAGTAAGATCGGGCAAGAATAGTTTGATACAATAGCAACTGAACTTTATTGAATTCAATGCAATGCAATGCAAATGCAAAATGTTCATCATCCTTCATTTTCTTGCATTGAATTGCCTTTAATTGTCAAATATAGAAGAGAAGGAAGCAAGGGAGGAGACTTGAATGAAGGCAGGTATCTCATTAATAGACAGGAATTTCTTTCTTGATTTTTCACATTTCTAAAGTACTCCATATCTTTCCGCAGAGTACAAGAGGTAATTATCTCTGCAATCTGATCCCTGATTCATTTTAAAGGCGTCAAATCTCTGACCATTTGATTCGAAGAAGGCGTTACTTATCATCGAGTGAAATACTCTAGACAAAGCTGCAATGAGAGAGTGGATAGTGGATACGATCATACAAGTTGCTGATGATGCAAGTTACTACGTATTTTAGTGCATTGAGTGATCCAATTTGGGGAAGTTGGATTTAGGAATGTCTTTCACTCAAAAGATTGAAAGCACGACGTCAGGTCGCTAGGCATATTCAAGACCTTCTTCAAGTTCAACTGTCTACAGTCTTCTTCATTAAATGGCCACCCTTTCTAACATAAAAGCCCACTGCACCTCTAATTTTATAAAGACATATAAAATTGTCGCATATCAACAATGTGCAGGGAGCCGCTCAACCAACTCCTCCAAGAAGAGGAGAGGTCAAGGGATCAAAACCTGTTGAGTGCGGAGCTACTTTGTGGTGGTGAGCCCGTCAGCGAAAGCTAATTTAAATGATCCTTCGGGTTATTCGGGATTTCCTTTTAAACAGAATAATGTGGATGGAGCGAGGTACTCATGCATTAACATAAACAAATCACTGAGAAAAATCTTGATAATTTTGTCAAATATATGATGTAGAATGTTTGAGATGTATTTCGCATATATCATACAAACAGAGATATAAGAACGCAACATATCAATAATATGGAGCCACTGACAACAATTCAGATAAATTTATCGATTGGATTGATTATGAATAATACGATATACGTAATCAAAGCGTGGAGTTTTTTACAACATTGATCAGTATGTAATAAATTATCATCACAAGTTAAACTGAAGGACCCACAGCGCAAATGTTTTGGGTAAGGTACCTCACCAGAAATAGTATAGTTGCTTGTGTTGAGTTTAATAGCTGTAATTTCTTCACTAGTACGAAGTATCAGTACAACCAACTTCAGCGGCAGCTCCTCGTAGATTTTAATACCCACTTTAATTTCTGCACTTTTACTACTACTATTACTAGTATCGCCAAAATTTGCATTTACTCGCTTCACCTGCTACAAAACTATATGCAATTTATACCATGCACCTACGAGATTCACTGCCTTGTGCTTCTCCTGTATATCTCATCTTTTAATAATCTCCGTCGCTCGTAAAAAAAAAGTATTAACTTAATAATAAATAGTTACTTTTTTTTAATAGATATGAGTTCGACATCTTCAGAGATTATCAAGAAGGAAAGGATAATCTTGGCAATGCAATGGTTGGAGGGGGTGAGGACACGAATGTGGTTTGCATATTATGTGCATCATCAAGGAGTTGGTTAGAACTTGCCAATCAGAGCAATTAAAGAGGATTAAGAACAGACAGAGGCTGCAGTTGTTATATATTGAATGCATAGGCAACTTGGAGAATGAAGCCATGAAGATGATGAGACCATATGATCAGTCTCAAGATTATCCAAAAATATATACTATGACGTTCCGACCACAATCACATTATCAAAAGAAAACTGTGGATTCCAATGTAACACCACTTTAAAAAAAAAAAAAAAAAAAAACAGCTCATTAACTTTCAATCGCACATTTATCGCAAACGGCTTGTTATGATTGATTTGCGACTAAAACTGATGGTCGCAAAAAAATATGATCGCTAATTCGATTTGCGATCAAGCTCATCATCAATCTGCGACTACAAAAAAGTTCGGTAACAAACATTGCAACTGAAAAATAAATTCATCGCAGAAATAATTTACGACTATGTAGTCCTAGATCTCAGTGATGCAAATCAGCGACCACTCGGTCGCAAATCTGCAACCAATCAGTGACAAATCAACAACCACTCGGTCACAAATATGCTACCACTCGATGGTAGATGCTTATTTATAGAATAATCATTTTAGCTACTATGTAGTCGTTAATTTACAACTGAATCAATCGCAAATGTTGTATTTTTGGCTGCAGGAGAACCAACTTCATCGTGTTTCCTGGATTACAATTACATACCAATTTGTTTTCATCAATTCCTGCAACAAAGACATGCAGTATCTATCTCATATCATCCCAAACGCATCAACTACATCAGCCCAAATATCCAATCTCGTCTCTCGCATCGCCCCATTCCAAAATATCCCCTCCAAACATAAACCAATTTTTACGAAATGTTTTTTCATCCAAACACTTGAAAACTAGTTTCATCAACAAACTTATAGCTAAAAACCACGGATTTGCTCCCTTGGGGCCGGAGGTGATGGTGGATCCCGAGGATCAACGGAAGAACTATCAAATGTATTCCTATCGCACTGGACCTGCTATGTCAAGACCTCGATCATCTTCATCATCTTCGCAAGTTGAGCCTCCAAAGCCGTCACCCGAGTATCCGAGGCAGAAGAGGAAGATGATTTACTACTCGAGGAAAGAGCAGTCTTCGAGTAGTAGAGGGTGCTGCTTGATCTAATGCCGTACACTCGCCCTTTCTTGCACCCAGCCGCTTCCAATACGCCTGAGACTTGATATGACTCTCCTGCTCTTGAGTCAGCCTCGTCATGAAATTTCCATATCCAATATCCTTTGACAAATCCACGTGTGTACAAGTGCATTCAACATCATCAATCAAATGATAATCTTTTTTTTGCACTTAACACAAGAATATTTCAAATGTCCTCGATAATTCTATGTATCATTCCCACAAGCAAAATTCATGAAAGTTTCAACATTTCGTACAACTCTCGAGTAAGATAACCATCATCAAATCGATTGTACATCAAACATTTATTAGACATCCAAGAAAAATACGACGTCAAAACTGTAAATAAAAAAATAAAAAAACAATTAAAAAACACTTACGTAGTAACAAGAACTAAATTAAATCCAATTTAACAACAAATTTCATCACCTAAACTATGAATATTCTACTTACACTTACGACAAATTAAATCACCTAAATCTATGCTTCAGCACGTCTATTATTGCTATAAAAAAAAAGAGAAGAATTTTCACAGCAAGAAAGAAAAACAAATGTATGCGAGTGAAAAACACCACAGGATCAACCCACAATTTTACTTGTTATCTCATCATAGAGTGAGGAAAACTGAGACAAAAAATAAATAAATTTTGAGCTTCCAACATTGAAAAACGAAATCAAAAAATTATAATTAGTATCAACTAATCATGTTGTTGTGTCTCGGTTAAAACCTATATTGAAGAAATAATCAAAAAATTATAATCCAACATTGCTAGTTTCAACTAGCAAGATGCTTGCCTTCATCCAGATTGTTGTTGTGTCTAGGTTAAAACCTATATTTTCAACCCATTGACAAATGGACCATAAAACACACCCAATACATTACTTTGTTTTTAAGGAACTACCTCATACATACTTCAATTTGTGTGGTTGAGGACATCTCCAGTGTACGTGACTCATGATAGAACAGGAATTTGTTTTCAGTGACTCCGTCGCACATACTTCTGTTAGTGTGGTTCATGACATAACTCCAGTGCGTGCTTTCTACCTAGTGAATATGCTTTACAGCCTTCTCAGTACCCTGGTTTTCACCTTGTTATCATTTGATAAAATACCTTGTTACTTGACACAAAAAAACAGGAATCAATTTCTTGCACAGAACAGGGATAACAATTTGTGGTTGGGATTCTCGGCTGTTTAACAGCCAACAGCACGAGGTCAGGATCGTTGGATTATTTATCCAACGGTTCCGGTTAATTGTTTAATGTGATGGTTTAAGGGTTTTTTTTGTTTTTGTTTATGGATATAATTTTTTTAAAATTTTATTTAATTTCAGCACGAAGATCTCTAAAACATAAATAAGTAGGAAACAATCAACAAGACACAATCAATCAGCACGGAATCCATCTAAAATTCTAAGAGCATAATATCAAAGAAATTTCAAGAGAGAAACACCTTCTTGCTTTTTTAGGGTTTGGTTGAATTTGAAGATGGTGGTCGAAGAGAATTTGAAACCCCTGCAACTTCCGGCTAGAGACCACGACGACGGCAACTCACTGCGGTGCCGACTACAGGACGACGACGGCGACGATTTCCTGGCCGAGGACAGGTCGAGACGGCGACAGCTCGGGGAAAAAATCGGGGAAATGAGAGGAGAGAGGGTTGGGGAATGAGGGAATGAGGGAAAGGTGGACGGCGGCGATAGGGTGTGGCCGGAGATCGAGAGGTTGGTGCCGGAGATCGAGAGTAGTTCATTTTTCTGTTTTGAGAAAAAAGGGACAACAGAGACCGGGGAACAAATTGGGAAAAATATGGAGAACGATCAGTCGCTGATTTGCGATTAAGATAGAATTTTGGTCGTTGATTTGGGATTATTAAAAATATTTCTGTTGCAATTTTAGTTTGCGACTTCGCTTCTTTTTTTTTTTTTTCAGTCGTCAGATTAATAATTATTCGGTCATATCCTGTTTTGATAATGCATTGAATACGTAAGTTTTATCTAAATGTAACAAATAATCCAATGACCTGTTTTGATAATGCATTGAATACGTAAGTTTTATCTAAATGTAACAAATAATCCAGATGTTTTGATTATTGACATAATAGAAGAAGACGAGATATATAAATATTTATCCCTATTACAAACAAAAGAAAGACTATCTTGTATCATTACTTGAGCCAACGACTAGATATCTACATTAATGTGATTCGGGAAGGAGAAGAGACAGGATCATCATATCATGACATGTACTTACAAGTTGAATGGAAGTATTGCATGACTTGTTCTTTTTAGTTAAGATACATATGTGACCCTAAACCATGGCTAATTGTGATAGCTTTGAAGACTCACATTGATTCTCTCCATATGCACCTACCTCTATATAACCTCCTTGATTTTTGCTCGCACTTCTATGCTTTTTCTTTCTCTCACCCATTTTCATCTCCTATAAAAGAGACACCAAACAATTGACCCTAACAAAACACACGAACACAAAGATTCACATTACACAGCTGAGAGAAGCATATACAAGACTGAGCTAGCCACAACTAGAACAAGATATCAAAGCCATGGTTTCATTTCAATCTCCAATCTCACGCTCAAAAGAACAGAGAAACATGATCTCGTTCTTCGACGATTCGCCCTCGTCGTCGTCATCTAGTGACAAGAAGAGGAAGCGAGAGGATGACATTGAAGCCGAGGGTGTTCTTGATGATATTCATCAGAGGAGTCCGAGATCAGAGAACGATCTCATACTCCAGTTGGATACTCCTCTGCCATGTGAATGGCAGAGGTTTCTTGACATACAGGTAGTCAAACTTTATCACCTATGCTTAATTGATTATCAGCGAAAAGTACCTGGAAAAGAAATAGCTCCAATTATTCAAATGTGTTCGGCCTCAAGTTCGAAACCTAGATATGCTCATACCATTAGAAGCATACATTCATTGATTGACAGAACGTATTAAGATACTATGTAACATTTCAAGGTTTTTGGTTATAATAGAAAACAGTTTTTTTATTTCACAATAAAGAAAAGATTGAGTACATCTCGCGCTTCCCAAATCTTGTCTTTCGAACAGAAATTTCTTGGTTATTGTTGTTTGGTTATAAGTGTAAGTCTCGATATATTAAAATACTAATGCCATAAAAGTTGAATATCAAACAGCTACATCAGATATCTTCATAATCCAGTGTGTTTCTTATTTGCAACAGTCAGGACAGATACACTTCTACAACACCAGAACTCACAAGAGAACACTCAAGGACCCAAGAGAAAGATCCACGACCATCAACCCGCTACACGAACCATCGAGCCACAGTGGTCATATGAGCTTAGACCTCGAGCTCAACCTACCGTGCGGGCATCACGACTCTACGGAACCTGAAAACAAAACAAAGAAGCACAAGCAAGACCAGGATTCCGATGACAAGCCACAAATCAATCTCGGAATATTCTTCATTAAGAAGAATGACACAATGGAGAAGAAACAAACACGATCTTCATCGTCAGAACGAGATGAAGATCAGAAAAATGAAATGGTGGCGATGGTTTGTTCGCGGTGTCATATGCTGGTGATGCTGTGTAAGTCATCACCAGCTTGCCCACATTGCAAGTATATGCACCCACAAGATCAGTTGCAGCCAAGACTTAACCTCTTATGCTAATCACTATTGTAAATAGATTATGCTGCTAGATCAGGTTCAAACATCTAAACTATTTCAGGTTTCTAAGTTCATGATCGGTGCTTTGAACATGTAACAAATTTGAATACAAATTTGATAGTCCAATTTGACTATATATATTCACTTGTTTATGTTCTTGCTACTTTCTTGAGAAACATGATCACCTCTGTTTTCCAAATGAGTACAGAGTAGTCAATTGCCCAACTAGCAATGTAATTGCATAGATCGGGATTTAAACTTGAATGCTATCAATTCTATGGAAAAAATTCAACCATCCAAGAATTTCATTTCTGTTCTTATGTATATACTTATATAGTGACTTGAGAAAAAATGCGGTGGCGGGCTCAAATTTCTAGCTAGCATTTACGATCGTGTAACAATGCATGAATTCATAGCATATACCTACTACCAATGCATGATCAGCCAATAAATATCATTTATATCTTTCAACCACTACTATTCAAAGCGTTCAAGAGCGAGATCAATTTGGTGGAAGATTATTGATAATGTAGTGTATTCAAAATAAGTATACTAACCGTAGATGGAAAATAAAATTTTGATAAATAATTGTTTTTTTAAATAAATACAAGTCAAGCTACTAATCTGACAACACCAGAAGTTTTCTGCCTATTATATTTAAAAATCAATTATTTACCTGACTTGTTTAATTAAATATAGACATTGAATTACTCGTAAACATCTTTCAACTTAAACAAACCCAATTAAAAATAACGATAGCGTCGAAAACCAAAACCACCCTAGTCAAGTGCTTATATCTTATTCTTAATGTCACAAGATATTAACACGTAAACTTTTTTCATAAACCCTGCTAAACGTATCCTAGACTTTCAATCATGTGACAATATGTTCCATAACCTCAAATTTTGTTGATCACACGAATTGGACAGAAGCCCAATATCCTCAACAGGCCTCGGCCCATCACACACTCACCCCAAGGCCCAAGCCCACACCTCTTTTCCCTCACCGGCAAATTTCAAAATCCGAAAATTTCACTTCCAAATTGAAATCAAATCAGCGACAGAGCTCAGCTCACAAACACAAAAGCAAAACTCAAATCAAGCAAACGAGAGCAAATACACAGAGAGATCGTGAGTACAGAAATGGAGAGAGAAAGCTCATCGAACCTGATCAAAGACCACGAGGCCGCGATGCAAAGAGCACAGATCGCTCTCCGCTTGGCCAGATCCGCATCGCAGCTGCTGTCGTCCCAGAAATCATCAGCGTCGTCGCTGCTTCGTCTATCATCGGCGTCAACTGACAATGACGAAGAGGTAAATTGAACTTCCAAGTTCTTTATCGATGTTGCTTGATTTGATTCGATCCGATTCGAGCTGATTTGATGTTGATTTTGAATGATTTGTGGTGGTGGTGAAGGAGAAGAGGAGGATGAGAAAGGTGATTGATGAGCTGAGGATGGAGCTGGTGAGGGAGAGGGTGAAGACAAGGAAGGTGAAGCTCTGTGGCTTGATGGAGTTGGTTCTGCAGGTATTGATTCCGGTTTCGCTGGTTGTGGTGGCGGCCGCGATGATCGCGTTCGGTGTCTTCGAAGGGTAGGGGGGAGACTGGTGAAGAGTCTGAAATCCAAAACAAAGAAGTTTGTGAGAAGGGTTGGTTTGGTTTTAGTGATGAAGATGATGAAATGTGTGAATTTGTATGGCGTAGTTAAATTTTTCCTTTGTGTTTTGCAAATGCCTCGAATTTTTACAGTATAGAGATGTTATGGAACTGATTGATGAGCAAAGAATATTCATACAGATTGGCGCACAATGTCACTTGTTTTAGAAAAAAAGAACCGTTCTATGCTCATGCTTCAAGGACCTCATGTCTGACCGCTCCGTGCAAACCGCTACATTTTCACTTACAAGCACCACGAATAGAGGTGTCAAAAACTAGGACTTGGGCCGGCCCGGTTCTGGGCTTTCGGCCCGTCACTGTAGATAGGCCGGCCTGGCCCTTGGGTTTTGTAGGGACGGGCCTGAGAGGACTTTTTGCTCAAGGATCAACGTCCGCCCCAGGCCCTTATCCAAGGGGTCAAAGGGCCGGGCCGACGCTTACTCGTCCTTTCTCAATTTGATATATAAAACCATTGAGACAAATTTCAGAAATCGTTTACGATTTTTGTTAAATAATCACAGTGTTGGATTCTAAATATTTCAGATTTCTATAGGTAGAAACGGGTGATCGTTTCTCTAAAACTGTTCACGGTGTTCACGGTTTTCTTAGTATAGAATAATAAAAAATAAGTTTGGACCTCAAAAGTCCGGTCAAAAGGGCTCCACAGCATTGTCCAAGGACCGGGTCAAGCCTGGACTTTTGATAGGACCAGGCTGGGCTGGATGTTTCCCCTAGGGTCAAGGCCCAGTCCAAGGGCCAGGTCGGGCCCGGCCAAAGTCAACTGGGCTGGGCTAAACCCAATGTCGGGCTGACACCACGACCGACGAACACGCCAAACTTGTGATTCTAAAACACGAAGCACATAGGCATGCAAGAGCTAAAACAAATACCAGCGTTTGCCATGACATGATTCTGGTCCTAATCGTCGTAGTCTCGGCCTAGTCTTGGGCTAAAGTACACAATAAGGCAGATTGCCTTTTGGACGTGAGGGAATGTCATTTCCACTCCCAATCAAGGAGCACAACACTAATCAAAGATTATCACATACTGCAGATCAATAGCAATTTCGTGATTATGGAAACCAGAGCATAAAAAACAACCACCATACAGGTGAGCAGTACTGTGTATCTGCATGCCTACATATTAGCAATCTAGAGATCACAAGTTCCCCATATTTACAGAAGCTCAGCCTCTTGTTCCAGGCCCATACTAACGTAACCGACAAAGGATGAGAAAAATTTACTTGGGACAAAATGTGCAGGCGCAAAATGGAAAGCCTCCTGTTCCAAGCTCAGCTTCTTGTTCGAAGCTTATGAGTCATGTCAGTAGTTGTATCTACACTCAGCTAACTAATTGTCAGTTCTTCAATATATCTCCTCCCAGCAACTTCTACGCTGCCCTGTAGAACAAAATGAAATTATAAAGCTGCGATGATATGCAGTGGCCAAGAGCAACGACTTACAGGAAGGCTTGTTACATTGCTATTACAGCAAAGGTTGTCGTCAAAGATGAACATAAAAAATTTCAGCTTTAGCTATTAATATTATCGTCACAATGACAGCGAAAAAATTTCAGACCAGTGGCTTGGTTGGAGTGAGTTCTATGGGATTTCAGGGGCACAACCAACCGCAACCACAGAACATATGAGCTCAATGGCACACCTCGTTGACCATTCAATTCATGAAGTTTATAGCATCCATACTAGACATATTTGGCAAGCAAATCAACTTCCTAGTTCAACAGCGATGAACTGGTTCAAGTGTCCATGCAGACAACTCAAAAGTGGATGAAACATCAATGTAATGAATGAGCAAGCTGGTATTCATATACCTTTAATCAAATGCATATGGATCATCAGCATATGGATTGAGAGAGCCTTCAGTAAACAGATCACCAATGTTTGAAGTCAGCTTGGGCTCCGTGCCAATTGTTCCCTGCATAAGAATGGATGTCAATTGTAATATGACGTTTCTAGTAAAGAAGAGCTGAAGCAAGCAAGTTCAATCTTCTTCTTCAAATAAATATTAACTAATCATCACCGAGCTTAGAGTAGACGGATGCCAATCGCTGATGGCCAATTTATATCATGATTGAAATAGCTTTCACTTACCTTGACAGTAGTCTTTGGAGTGTAAGCTTTTGGAGTGTAAGCCTTGGGAGTAGCAGTCCTCCTTTGTCTTCTTGGTTCCTGACATAACAAAAGCAATTGAAGTTCAGATTCTAACCCTTACTGCATACTATCCTGAGCGTTGTTGACATGCAACAATATTCTGGACATACCCCAAACATCACAGTACTCTTTGTCTTTCTCCTTTTGGTAACTGTTCCTTCATTAGTTGTTTCAACTTCATATTCATGGTGAGTTACCTTCAATGTCATCCGACGTGTCAACAGAAAACAGGTTGATCAACAAGATATCCAATCAGTTATTTAGAATTCAATATGAATTATTCACAGAAAATAACCTTTCTGCTATGCTTAGGAATGTCCATTCCCTCCCTGGGGTTAGGCTTTTCCACTTGTTTCAGCAACGCTGACATTGGCGACTGTACTGCGGCTAGGTAGGGTGATTCCTGGACCAGGAACAGAACCAGCACCAGTTGTTCAACAGAGAGCAATTGTATCAAGAAAATAGAATATGTGTATTGTTTGTCTCATACCTTCTCCTCAATCTGTCTCCTCACAGGTCCATGCTTGTTTCTTACTGCACGGTCAGCATTCATGACATGAATTGATGAGACAGAGTAGTCCTGGGAGAGACAAAAAGATTGATTCAGAACGTTTTGCATCTTATCGGTTACCACAATGTATACAGCCAAAACCATGAAATATCATCATAGGCAGCTTTTTGGAAGCCACTAGTAAAAATGATATCAGAAATTCGAAATTTAGCATGAAAGTACTGCAGACATTATAACCACGAGCTACCAAGATAGAAATGCCTTAGTCCATCGCATACAAAGTCTGACCCTCTCATCATTTGGCACATACAATACTGACCCATTTAGCAAATACAGTACTGTCCTAGAGTATTCTGACAAGCATACTCAAGCTCATGAAACTCAGTCAATGAGAGATGAAGAAAAGATGAGGATTCAACCTTTTTCGAGTTTACTTCTTGATCCTCTTGGGGCTTGTCTCCCATTACTCGCCACTGCAGTTGTAGCAAAGCCCGCTGCCTTTCTTCCTATTATTGAGAAGGCAACAATCAACATAACAGTAAACAGCAAGGAACTCAAATTTGAGTACATACTTTTGATCTCTGGAGATCCAGTTCTTCTTGAAGTTGTTTACACTCATCATCATGCTGCAACTTTAGTGCTTTGATATGAATCTCATGCTCGTTACTGAGCATCTTTATTCTCTATAAAGAAGTAAGGAATCAGTCAAGGAGCAGATGATGCCAATGCCAATTCAAAGGCAATGAGGAAAGCCCCTTGACCTCTCTTAGTTCCTCCTCAGCTTGAAGTTTGATGCGTGTTAGCTCTTGCAGATGGTCAGCTTTGATACCTGATTCCTTCTTTTTCTGCTCCTCTTTCATGCGAGTGACCTAGAAAATCCCCAGACAAAGGGCAAGAGTAATGCAAGTTGAAAGACTTTGTCTAAGCCATTGAAAAACGAAGGCTCAGAAAGGATATGAACCCAAGAGTTTTGAGAGGCATTTCGCTTCTGGTCATAATTTATATCATGCTTAACAGCTAACTGAGTTTCTTGTTTCTAGATCGATTTGATTAAAATGGAATCAATGACTAGCTAAAGGAAAGGACTATGGTGCAGATATAATCATATAATGACTCATGTTAATCTTAGCATCAGAAGAGAGAAAGGCATCCAAGGCAACAGAAATTCAATTTTCCGAATGCAACACTTTCTACTATTTACCAAAGCTCTGTGCCCTTCCTCAATATTCTTCAAGTGCGACCTGGATTCTTCTTTGCACTGCTCAAGCTTCTGCTCCCAGTTCTTTTCCATTGCAGCAACCATTTTATCCGCCTGAGCATCCAAACAAGCATGCGTGAACTTGCCATCCGCTTCACAATATCGTAAAGGACTGAATAAATGGCATACCTTCTCCTTTTCAAGATTAACCATCTCCTGCTTCTCTACCTCGAACTTCTTTCTAATTTCATTCATTTCCTGCATATACATATACCCAGTTCAGTACATAGTTCTTGAAAAAAGTATAATAATCTGGATGAAGTGTCATATGAGACCTTATCATTCCTCAAGGAGATCTCCTTCAAATGCCTTGATAGCTCAGCTTGTTTGCTCTCTACCATTGCTTCGCAGTGCTTCTTAGCTTCAGCAAGTTTACCATCCGAAGCACTCAACAGTTCTTGGATCTGCAAGTATACACTTGAGTCGTCAAAGCACAACGAAGGGACTTTAGAGATCTGTTATAAGCACTTAAACAAAAGCTGTTGAGGAAACCTCTGCTTTCTGGTCTTCAAGCTGCTTCTCTTTCTCCTTGAGCTGCAGAACAAGCTGCTCCTTCTCCTTCAAAGCACCCCCTATCTCACTCACCAGCTTCTCCAGGCTCTCCACTTGGTTTTTGCGCACCCCTACCTGTTTCTGCAATATATCGATTTCACCGTCCTTGCTCTGTATCTCACCATGTAGATTCTCCATGTTCTGCTTATTCTCAGATTCCAGCTCTGACATTTTTTGCAAGAGGTCTTTCTGCAACGTGTCAAAAACACACCACACTAAAACTATGAGGCAGATCCATTCTTGTGGCATTTGCGATTCAAATAAAGATATATATGAAACAAACCAGCTGACCATTTTAGTATCAGATGTTTGTAGACTTTCTGAAAGGTTGCTAACATTCTCCTCAAATCCAAGGATCAAGTTCTCCATTTCACACTTCTTCAAAGAAAGCAAATTCACTTCAGACTCCAGCTTCCTGATTTTCTCTTCTGATAAATGGCACTCTTCTGCATGCTGCACCATCACTGATCCTTGGGTTCTTTGAAGCTCACAGATCTTATCCTTCAATCCCTCATTAGCTGATATGAGCTCATTCCTTTCTGATGTCACTCGCAGGAATTGACCGTGAAGCTTGCCATACTGTTGCTCATGGCGCTTAGCTTCAAGGGCCTTCTCTTGCTCAACTAGTACTGAGCAAGAGTCATACATGGAGCATAGTCGACAAACCTTGCCAAACACTGCTGCACTTTGTTTCTCCATTTCCGTCAGTTCTGCAGCAAAAGCATTAACCATATCGCCCAGGGACTTTTCCCTTTGCAATGACATTGATAATTTGTCAGAGAGCCTGTTCTTATCAGAATGCAGCCCTACATTGTCACTCTCTGATTTCTGCAGACAAGCTCTTGTCTCAACAAGATCCTCTTCCTTTTGTTTCAAAAGTTGCTGAATATCATCTACATTAGATTTGAGATTCTCAGAGGTCAGTCTACTTGCTGTTACATCTGCTTGAAGACATTTGATCGAAGCATCTGCAACAACGCATCAAGAACATCAAAACTTCCAATAATCATCACTCCAACACAAATCACAGAAATTGATAATTATGGCAGCTGTATTTTTCATAGAAACAAGGCCTTGAAACGAAATTTCCAAGATACAGATAACTAGACCAGGAACTCCCTCTAAGGATAGAAATTTATTAGCTGCCAAAAAAGCTCGAAACTCATTACAAGTCACACAAAAAAAGCTACTGCTGTTTGATATACAAAACAGTACGGACACCCGGTTCAAGTCTATGAAAGAAATAATGAAAGCTTAAAAAGCAGCCAGCTCGGCCCCTTAATCACAGCACAGAACACATAATAAAGCAGAGGAGATATTCTCTGTAGTTCAATAAAAATCTGAGGGCAATCCATTACCTTTTTCCTCAATGAGCTTGGCAGATTTGCAATCCTGGTCTCTATAAAAAGACTTGATTTCCTCTTTCTCATTTCTCAAATCCTTTATAACCTTGTCGCCTGTATTCAGGATTTAACACAACATTATTGCCACCTGATGCAGACACACCACTTGCTCTCTCCCAGAAACATGCCACTCCTGACTAAGATTCATCTCAAGCTTTAACTTTCGAACTCGAACAATATGATTAAAATAAGAGAACAAAAAGCGATAGAGAACATACGATCTCTTATAGTTTCTTCTGCGGACTGGAGCTTCAATGACAAATGATTGAATTGGTAATTCAACTTGTCCAGTGCTGCTGAATTCACAGCTAATTTTTCCTGTATTAACAGCTTGTCCTTCTCCGCTGTTCATGACACAGGTGCACAAAAATGCTCAGACTCACAAAAATCTATCATCAAAGCACTGAGTTAGAAACGAAGTGTTCCCTACCATCCTGAACCTGGCCAGCTAACACCGTCAAGGTTCGGTTCAGTTGATCACAATAAGTCTTAGTGAGAGAAAACTTCGATTCCAACCCCTGCCACAGCTTCTCATCCTCTTTTCCCTTCACCTTGAGCTTAGTATTCTCCTCGAAAGCTCCCCGTAACTTCTCTTCCAGAGTATGGACATGCTCCGCAGATTTCTTCAACTTAGAATTCTACATGTTATATTAATCATAGCTCGATTACCAGAGTCAAAATCCCTAAGCATCAAATCCTTAAATTATCCAATTACCAAACTCATTCACACTTAAATGCACATACCACATTATAGTAACCATAATAAGCAAGAAACGTACTATTTGCTTGCCTTTCTATGCTAACACACATATTTTAAACAGCATTTGCCACCTTCCGGCATAATCACTCATCCTAATCTCTAGGCAATGTACTTTTCCGTGGCTTACAAACATGATAGCAGCAAGGCGAAACGTCTCTAACTCATACATTGTGAATGAAAGAGGATACGAAACATTATCCACTTCAGGCAAAGAGACATTGCATAAACAAGCACCACAACCTCAAGTCTATCAACGCGTACAAAGATCAGAGACTAGGAAAAATACCGCCAATTCCAAGTCAGTTTGCACAGATTCTTGTTCTCTAACCAATTTCTCTGCAAACAAATAACACAAATCCATCAAAACCAAAAACAACACCAAAACTCCTAAACAATCAACCACATCCACACCTCCAAAACCTCACCAGAAGTGAGTTTCAGATTCGCGAAACCGCCAAACGTGATCGAATCCGACGGCGAACGAGCCGCTCCCGCTCCATGCCTCGATTTGTACTGATCGAAGCGTCTGAGTCCCGTAAACCCTAACTTCTGCATCAGGAAAACCTAGATTGAAGTTTCTCCAATCTTCCGATTCGCGATCGAATACCTCGTCGACGAAGTTCAGAGCTCTCCTTCAATGGCGTGAGGGAGAATCGAACGCAATCGAGAGAAATTCGATGATCGAAGAGAGATGAGATCGGTGAATGTGATAGATCGGAGATGGTGGAAACCCTAGAAATCGCTGCGTGGAGCCCGTCGTCTCTGGAGCTCGCTGCGATGAGTGTGAGTGAGTGGAGAGTACTGTGAGAGGAAGATGAAATGAGCGGTTTATAGCTTTGGTCGTGTCTGAAATCGTTGACTCGGTCAACGGGCTTGGAAGCCAATGGAAAACAAATGTTGTATGAGGTCGGTTTGTCGGGGTTTAAAATTGATAAAAATTAATTTTAAGTCGTTGTATGATTCTGTGGTTCCTCGTGCCCTGAAGCCTGCAAACTCATGGGTAGTCACTCTTTCTAAAACTAATTTTTTAATATTATTAATAATAAAAACAAAATATCTTAAAATGCATATTTTATTTTATTTTTTAGACAAAAAAATATAATATATATTTTTTATAATCATTTTATATCGGAAAAAAAACCCAATTCATTGTATCTCCTACAATACATCCCATAAATTTTTCTTGCAATTGCTGTCGTAAATATTGTTATCATTAATTTGACCAAAAATTTACATTTGTATAATTCTGATGTGGGCTCAAAATATTCATTTAATTAGATACGAAGTGAATATTTTGTACAAGACATTTTCATATTTGTGAAGATAAATTTTTATTCATGTCATTAAAGGAATAAATGTTTGTTTGTGTGTTGATTTGCACCTCTCTCTCTTTTTTCGTTTTTGGTGTAATGAGTAAAAGAAATTGACTTAATAATAAAAAAATCTGATTATGAGGTGAGAGATTTCATATTTTAAAGAACATCACGAAACAGATTTTCTATTGTAAACGTAATAGTGTTTGACCAAAATATCAAATAAGATTAAAGCTTTGTACGTATATAGGAGTATATTTCAGTGTATGTTGCTTTGGTTTTGGTGTATTGAGAAAAAAAGTCCCTACATAAAAATGCACACCATTTGCATGGTTCGCAAATTTCTCCAGGTCCAAAGTGTGTTACATTTTCCTGAATGCGTGTCACACTTACATAGATGTCATCACCTATTCTAAGACTCTTACTTGTAGGATGGTACAGCAGGACTAGGACGTTGGCCAACTTTGTTGAGCTTTACAATTTCACATTATGGAGTTACTGTTCTAGAATATATTTCGGTATAAATGAGTACATGTTCACAAGTTAGGTACGAAACTAAAAACATTGCAAATTTTCAATATCCATAACACTGAGTTCGCTGCAGATTCAAACATTCGCTGATTATCTTGAACTTCTTTTGATTCTTACGGTATTTTCATATTTATAATTCTCCTTTCGTTCTAATATATATATAACTTTTTGATTTATACATTATTTAACATTTATTTTGATGATAAAATTACAAAATTATGACATCATCACAGGATAAAAATACACAACTTAAATTATCAATAATATTCAATGATAATTTTATAAAAAAAATAATGTTTGATCATCTGAACGATAAGAGTTGAAGTTTATATCGACATATATACATCGTCGAAATGCTACATCTATATTGAAACGGGAAGAATGTATAAAAGCTTGATGGTCCTATCATCGGGCTATATATTTTCTTCGTCCCACATATTTTTGTATCGATTGACCAAAATTTTTACACCATTTCATGATATGATAGGTTTTGTGTGATTATAAATTAAATAAAATAGAAAGAGATATTTTGTGTGGTTAAGAATTGAAATTGAAAAAGGAATGAGATAAACCTAAATTTACGTGTCAAAAATAGATGTTATCCCTTTGTTCCGTGAAAAATACAATATATACTTATTTTGTATTATTTTTTTATTCATGAATACAAATCTCATTTTTCATATCAAATCATATCTGATCATCCCTTAAATATATTAGTTTAAAGTACGTAACCTACATCATCATTAATGTTTTGTGATAAATTTATAAAAAAAACTACGTTTGATCGTCGTTACATACGCGTCAAATTCTTATATTGATACGTATGTCGGATCAAATTATTGTATTTTTTTGTGGGACGAAAGAAATACAAAATATATTAGATGGACGGAGTAACATTTAACATAGAGATTATTTTTCAAACGTTACTAAACATACCATATCATTATATTTATTTATATATATAAAGTTAATTTAATCTTTCTTGATATCAAAGATTAGTTTATTTTATCATCAATTTTTGTTAGTCATATATTAATGACATAAATTTATTATTTATTTTTAATATATTTAATTTATAATATCTTTTTAT
Source organism: Drosera capensis (assembly GCA_001925005.1). Classification (NCBI taxonomy): domain Eukaryota; kingdom Viridiplantae; phylum Streptophyta; class Magnoliopsida; order Caryophyllales; family Droseraceae; genus Drosera; species Drosera capensis. The sequence continues at coordinate 82,554 of LIEC01007396.1, forward strand.
TATCTCATATATGTTATTCCTATATTGTTACATATTTATTTCAT
>LIEC01007397.1:0-29958 GCA_001925005.1 Drosera capensis
CCCAATATGTATTTTTAGTCTATAAAGAGAGTAATATGCAGCGTTTTATAAAAGCTAAACCATGTCACTTATTTGGTCCAGTTCGGTATCGCTGGTCCGGGTTCTTGACCGAACTCCCGTATTGAACCGATATTCCGGTATCTATGGAAAAAAAATCCGTCCTGACCAATTTTGTCCGGTACGTATATGCGATGGTTAGGTTTCTTCGGTTTTTGGTCCACTATGAGATTTTGGTAATAATTTTGTTCACCCATAGATGGAATTGATGCAAAGGAAACAACTGTATCTGGCTTTAGGGGGTGTAACTGATGATAGTATCTCATTTTTGTTGCTCTTGGGTGTCTCGAGATGCAAATCGTGCCGCTCATGTTATGGTTCGATATGTTCTTAAGTGATACCGATGTAATATGTGTGATACGACTCTACTCGTGTCGATTCTCCATGAATATAGAGTTGACTTGAGCAATGAAATTTAATGTTCAATTGGACCTATAAAAAAAACAGAAGAAAGAAAAAAAGAACAAAACAAATAGGATAACTCGGCATACAGATTTGTGCGTATTGAGAATTTTTTAAAAAAATTTATTATAAAAAAATAGTAATATTTTTATGATGATATTAAGGTTTACCATTTTAGTTTAACAATAGAGAGAAAAATTAGTGACGTAACATGTTATAGTAGAGGTTGGTGATTTAGCATTGTATTTTTTTGCGTACATTTCAAGACAGAGAGAGTACTTCAGATATCTTGCAAAGGATTGATTTGGCGTCATCAAATAGTTTTGACATCTATTGACAAATCACGTGCGACGTTAGACATATGGAATGATCAAAAAAGGGAGTTTTCAAATGACTAATGAAGACGGTTGTTATGTGCCTAACATTTCTGTTAGATAATCACGTTGCGGTCTTATTGTATGCGTATACTGCTAATTTAGTAGCTCAAAACACTTGCTTTCAGCAAATAGGATTGTAGAATAAAGGCATCAATGTAGACAGTGTGCTCGATACTCTACCACACTGTCAATTTCAAAGAAACTTATTCACAGTTCATGTCTATATGGAGTTCATGAGTTTTCCAGGATAGTCCATATAGTCGAAAAAAGCACAAGAGCATCGCAGAAAAGGTTCAAGACTTCGAGCGCAAAACAAACAGAAAGCATACTTTGGAAAAATATCTTTGGTCACTAACAGTTCTTTAATATTCCTTATTTCACCATCTGTTCTGTGTATCTGTACAATATCTCGCTGTACTGGAGTACCACTTATTCTTGGATTCCATTCCTCGTTATCCTTTCTGTTCGCTAATCCTCTATATGTTCCCATCCGTCATGATCATATCTATTTTGCCATGACAATTTGAAGGAATCCTCGAACATAATCGCATGTTGTCTAGTTGAATCTCGATATTTCCTAATGAAAGCTAAAAAAACCGAACAAACTGATCTTGACAACCGCTTATCGCAAACAGTGCTCGCCCATAATCAGAAATTTGATACGTCATTATGCTCCTTTGCATTGAACAAGAACAATTCTTTTAGTATCATATCCAGCTGATTAATTGATCTGTAAATTGATAACCCTTTATTTTCCACTTCAGCACGACACATTCACTATGCATTGTGGCTTCAAGTTCAAGGTACTGAGTGATAGGTGCTCTTTGATGGATAGAAAGGTTCTCTTGACCGAGGAGAGGGACGAGAAGAATCGTTGGTGTCATCATTTCATACTTTTGAGTTTTGAGTCTGGACAGAGCCAGTCAAATGAAAAGCTTTTCTCATTCCGGACGATAGAACCGCCTATTTTGATCCATGAACATATTCATGCCATTTCTAATGACCTACATGCGATTTTTGCAAGATCAGTTTATTTACAAATCATCAATTTCAGGACCTTTTCCATTGGTCTCTTATGATCTCTATATTATGTGTCTAGGTGATCGATTCGCCCTCTTGTTACATCCAATGGAGCAAAGGGAACAATTGCAATAACGCAAGGAGAAAATACTATGTTCACAGTACCTATCAAAGCTTTTCGGTCAACTTGATAAAGTTTCTTATCCAAGCTGAATTCATTAACAGGTGATCGCGATTGAATCAGAACCATTCCAACTACACAGCGACAAAATCCAACATACAATATTCTTATATTTTTCGTACCGTCTTCTCTCATAGGATCCAATCACATAATGATTAAACAATAAATGAGAAAAAAAATACAAAACATAAATCTGATTGGTCCACACAAAAAAATGAAACAAATTAAATCTAATTTGATGGAGAACAAATCTCGCAGAAGGTGACACAATTTTCCCAAAAACAGAATCAACAACATATTCAAACAAATCTTTCACTTGGTACTGATTCCCAAGTCATCAACTCAACACAACACTCATCGACGACCTCATAATAACCTCACGTAGCAACACAAATGACAGAAGCCGTTGAAATTGATAACTTCCTCCACACACAAGGATATAAAATTTCTTGACCTCCCAAATTCCTGATCCTCATTATGCGACTTATGAGCAACACAAGTACTAGAGCCACTCCTTGAACCATTTCTTGGGTTCCTCACGCATCGATCCCTTTCACTCTTGTACACACGTTGTATAGGAAACTCTCCACGTTCAACGGTCTTCCTCAACCAAGAATTGTTGTCTTTATAATGCAACCCTTTCACACAGTTTCCCTCTTCATAATCTCACGATCACTCTTGATCACGAGACCCTTTTTATACATTTCCTTGAAAATCAAATGCTTCCTCTTCCCAACCTTACGAGAACTCAGCAGCTCTAAACTCCTATTGAACGGAGTAACTGCTCCACTGCGTCCACCAACCAACATAAACTGGTTGTTTATCTTTCGAGCCTTCATAATCACCAACGCACTACGACACACTCTCATGCCTTCTTCTCGAACTGATACGCTGTAGTTTATGAAAACAAATCAACCCATCGAAATCAGATTTTTTCTCAAACCCGGACATACCAAAATCCCCAAAGATACGAACAATATCATCAAACATTTTCACTTTGACAGAACCAAATCCACCAACATTACAAACTGCATCATTACCCATCAACAACGAACCTCTACAAGGCTCAAACATATTAAACAAACTCCTATCAGAAGTAGCATGACATATAACATCAAAATCCAAAATCCAAGAGTCGCACTTGAATTCACATGACACAATTAAAGCTTCATCATCACTGAAGGACCCAACCAAGTCCTTATCTTCGTCATGCTTCTATTCCTTCTTTAGTGCTAGACACACATACGCAATATGACCCTTCTCACCGTAGTTATAACACGTGATGTTTCTCTCAAAATCACTTTTTGATTGAGCACGATCCCTACCTGTTGAGGATATGTCTACCACGCGCTTCAATATTCAAGGCACCTCCGAAATCCTCAGAAAATGAGGAACTCTTTCTTCGTGTATCCTCATTCATAAGAATACCAACAACATCATCAAACTTGAGTTTTCCCCGTCTGACGAATTACTAACAGCCATTACAAGGGTACCCTAACTATCTGGAAAACTAGCTAAAATCGTCAAGATCAAAACCTCGTAATCGAATTTGATTCCAACGGATTCCAACTGACTTGTCGCCGAGTTGAAATCATTCACATACTCAGTCATTGAGTTTCCTCCATTAATCTTCATACTGAACAGACGTTTGATGAGAATACCTTATTTATCACGGAAGGCTTCTCATATATCCTTGACAACGCCTTCATCAAATCTTTGATGGTCTTTTCTTTGGATACGTTGACGGCTATCATGGACGACTGAGAGTCGAATCGCACCCAAAGCTTTATGATCTAAATGCTCTCACTTCTTCTGGTCCCAATTAGCAGGTTTGCCCTTCTCACCTCCGACGATAGATAGAAGTCCTTCTGATAAAGATAGTCTACCATCTGCATCTTCCAAAACCCCAAGTTCGACCCATCGAATTTATCGATCACCATCTTCCTATCCTCTGCCATCACTCCCACTTGATCAGAGAGCACCAATGATTGGATCTTTGATCACCGAACTTGAGACTTAAGATGATCCGTGAAAATCTCCAATCTTATCAATCCCAAATCCAATCAATTAACCCAATATGATTGATTAGGGTTATAATTCACTCTCTCACTTTATTTGGTTAACTAACCTGAACTTTTTGATACCACTTGTTAGGATCGAATCACAGAATGATTAAGTAATAAAGGAGAAGAGACACGAAACTTACGTGGGAAAACCCTCAAGGGAAAGAAAAACCCACTGTCGTTAACGACATCCACTGTTCAGATAAAATCTTGTGTAGAGATTGTTATTGTTAGAATTATTTATAGACTCACAAAATAACCTTAATTTTCTTAATTCTGATTATCCCATAAATTAAATCTAATTTCATGGAGAACAAATTTTGCAGACTCGCTAGAAGGCCATACAATTTTCCCAAAAATACAGAATCAGGACCATATTCTGACACCCTCATCCCCCACGATCACCTCCTACTATAAATTCAATCTGCTCCGCTTTGCCATTATCATCTTTATCCAAAACAATTAAGAACAAGGATAATAATGGGAGGCAAAAGCAGGCAGAGGAGCTCATTTTCTATCTTTTCCATCTTCAAGTCGCCAAGACCAAGATCACAGAAGTTGAACAACGGATGGGACGAGCCTCAATGTGTAAGAAAAGTTTATCGTAGCGATGAAGGACATTGGGTGGCCGAGCCTGGGATTGACAGGAAAGCCTCGGCATTCATCGCCAAGTTCCATGCTGCTCGGTTGTCAGACAACGATCACCAAACTGTGACAATTCGTAAGGGAATCAGTTCATGATCTTCCGTCTCATAATATACTATGATCCGAAGTAGTACTGTATCCGCAAAGCAATAAAATGTTGCTTCTTGAACTTGTAAACTCCAAGGACATGGTTGCAATCCATATATCGTGTAATATAGTTTTGGCAATGACTTGAAGATCGTAGTAAAAAAAACCTGAGAATGCTCCGTTACTGAAAACTAGATTTACTGGGAAGGTCGTCTCCCTATTCCAGACATCTCAGTCATCAGTGTCCAAGCACCAAGGTGTAATAGTTCATAATGAAAAGCTTCCTATCTCAGTCTTGTTACTTTCTAGTGTATGATAGTGTGTCTTAGCTTGTTATAAGTTTAAAAAAGCACACTGTACATTAAATTTTCAAAATTATATATTAAAATGAACGAGCAAAATGTCTTATTGCTGAACTTTTTTGCTTCAGTAACTACGGATCAATGAAGGTCTTTCCATGTGAAGTTTTGTATACATATGAAGCTTCATAATACTGATATCTTAGGAGGTTGAATCCTGTCTTAATAGTTTTACATGCTGAACATCGTTTGATGGTTCTCCATAGTTTGATGATAACATGAGCCGAGTAAATTAATGCCGATTCCTGACATATGGAAAAGATCCCTGGATTGTTAATAATTAAACTAGTGAGCAACTTGAAGCTGTAGCTAAACTTTTTCCTATGGCGCTTAAACAGATATGTCTGTAAGAGCTCAATACTTCACGCCATAACAACGTATCAGATATAAAGATTCACTCGTCGAGCTTCAGGAGAGGGCCCTGATATTATGTGATGTTCCTCCATTTTAGCTTCCCTTCTGATCAGATTTTCTTCTGGCATTGTCGTCTACGCTATCAAATATTATTGTCATCATCTGAACATCCACTTCTTCTATGTATTTACAGATTAAACCTTATTAGACATTACAACATTCAAACTCATTATCTACCGGCTCTGATATCAAGTTGTCAACCAAGTTTAAGCTCAAACTTATGATAAAAGACGTACAGTAATTTTTGTACATCTGAATAGATCCTACTAGGTAGAATTGAAAGAGATCACTCATAACAAAGTGATGAAAAATGCTCTTCCAAGCTAGTAAAAATAGGAGAAAAGAATCAATACGTTCTTGGGAATCTTCTTTCTCATACATGCTTCCTCAGAATCTAACACATCATTTCTTTTGCATGTTTCCTTATTTTCATTTCAGTCTTTATGCTCGAAATAACGAAGCATTAGCATCACAGCACCTTATTCTCAAAGCGAGTATTTGCATTTCAGCACCAAAACATAAAGATTGTTTTGGTAGAAAGACTCAGTAGGAGAATGCTTTCTCTATAATGCGATTCCACCATGTTTTCTAGCATCGAGTTGTTGGCTAGATTTGGAATGCATCTAGCTTCTCATGCCATTTTAAAGTGACCCGAGGCTTTGTCCATGGTTGGTTCAGGATTCATTCAAGATAATCTCAATTCATTTGTGATATGACAATTCAAGACATCGACATTAGACATGGTACATCTTATCCTTCCATTATCCTTTCCATGGCAAGCCATGTCAGGACGGGATTATAACACGAGTATCTCGCTTTTGCTCAGGGTGCATATTTGTGATGATAATATAGCTTTATTCAGGGATTGTACGAATCAACGAATATTTCATCGCAGGAAGCAACTAAAATCTATAACAGGATCGCGGTTGCCAGTACCAAGCGAACGAGCAACCAAATTGTCATCATACAATATATATTCTTGCTACCTGCTGACCCTGAGTACACCCATTTAGGACTCATCAGCAACCCCTACTACTCCTTATTGTCCATCAATGAATTTACATCACTCCAGGACAAATAAGAAGATATTCCTCAGCTTACATGAAAACCAAATTGTGACATGAGTTATCACACGGGTATGCACAATCGATTAGCTTGATGCCTGAACGGTCGAAGTACCAGTCTCCAACGGCTATAGCGACCGGCTGCATCCACATTGTCAGAGATCAAGATGATAAAAATATCAGAATGTTAAATGTCTAAGAGAAACATACATCATATAAGAAAAGAGAAGCAAGAATATACAGACAGCAATCAGTCATCGACATCCAGAACAGTAAGTCCATTTAGGTTACGCTAATACCACGCCAGGTCACGGGTCACTAGATTCATCATCATTTATGAGAAAAATCACAAATCAAGAACATCTATAGCTACTGGAATCCATCAGACCTCCATTCCCATGTTGTGGCGTTGCAACAAAGGTGGAGTTTATTGGACCACAAAAAGGTCATCTAGCTATAAAAACTATAGAAGTGTCCAAGTTTTACAAAAGCCTACTTGCCTGTAGTTATCTGGAATGCACTTCGACATCTAGGAATAATAGGATGAGATATGCAGAATGCTACTTGTGGATGATCAGTGGGAATTTTTTCCTACAAAAACAGTGTATCTTGATTGCTTCTAGCGCTGATCTAAAACTCATTCGGTCTGCGAACTATTGTATGAGCGGCTGTATCTTCTAGTTGAGCTCCTAGGAAAACTAGGCTCTTATAGTTGATTTGTGAGTGTTAAAATTCGAAGTATTCCACCACGTCTAAACTTCAAACATGAATAATTACAAAGTTAAATCGACGAACAAGACAGTTCATTACCTTCTTTCCAAGAGTAGGGGAGTCATCGGCGAACCATGTGTCCTGTCTTTCGGACTGGCAATGAGCAAAACATGAATTCAAGAACAAGCCATTTGGTCGAGATGTTTCGAAACCTTCTACTACATTGATCATTTGGTTTCTGAATCCTGCACCAGGAAGCCAAGAAATTCACTCAAGAAAAGTCTTACGAAAAAAAGAACCAGATCATCTAGCTGCAGTAACTGTGTTAGTACTTTGTAAGAAACCAATCTGTGATGGAGAGCATCGAGCATGGTTCAATTTACAATCACGCCACAGATTGTGAGGATCCGCAACAGGCGGAGCCAAACTGGCTTGAACCTGAAATTGACAAGAGTTATGTAGTTCTAATATCAGCATGTGAGACCAAAAACAAGCTATAAAATCAAATAAGGAAAAAGGGTGTGAGCAGCACGGAGCTAGGTGCTGCAACTCGTAGTTCTTATAGTCGAAATCCGGTTCTTAAATCATTTTGTAGCTGCGAACTATGACTTTTTTTTCTTGAACAACTGTCTATCATGTTACATCAATAAATTGGCAAATTAGTCCGTGAATTATGGAAAAACATATCTTCCTCTGCTGCTGCGGCATAAATATATGTGAAGAGAAAGAAACAGATATGTACCTGCCATGAATCATAAACCGCATTGAGAATGAACAAAGGGGTTTGGATATGAGCAATAAAATTCTGAGGGAAGAAACACTGTAAAAGAAGTAGATACAGGATGTAAGTTAACAGATCCAAGGAACATCCATGCAAAGATATCTGAAATTTAAAAGTAATAAACCAAGTCGCAAATATGGTTCAGCGAAGATTACCAAAGTTGGATCCATGTGGTTGATACATGAAGCTGGAAGATTCTTCGCCACGCTCTATCACAGACGGAATAGACAGATTAATTGCAAGAATAACCCTCTTCTAAAAATGAAGAGTAAAGAATATCGACACACTTACTTGATAGGTGACGACGCCTTGGAAAAACCTCCTCAGGGTGTGACCACCTGATACATCAACCCTGTGGTGGCAAATCCGAAGGTTAACAAACGAACTCAAATCTAATACCAGAAAACAGTATAATTCTTCAGTGCATGAGATGTAGTTATTTACGCATCAAGGAACAGTCCAGCATCAGCTAGGCATTTGACTTTGGTACTTTTGGGAAACAAACCCCGGAACTCATCACAATGCAGAATGGACGCTAGGCCTCCGGCGGAGCACCCAGAAAGAAGAGCCTGCAACAAGTACATGAAAGATGAAGACGCGAATAAACAAAGAGCTTCAGCATAGGGGCGAAAGGAAGTTCCAGAAAACCTGATTTGCTTTACGCATTCCAATTGCCATCAATTCTTCCATGGCAGCGGACCATATTCGCTGCCCTCTGAAATACATGTTTGAAGCCTACACACATAGCAACAGTAAGCATAACTCACATGCTCAAGTACTGAATTTAGTGGATAATATTTGTGCATTTTCCATTAAGGTAGAACTGATGTCTGGACAATACTAAAGCAAGAGTTTTCACATGATATCAAGGCATGTGTGACTAAAGATCTTAACATAAATCCGAATATCCCATATTTTTAGCATGCACTTTGTGTTGCCTGTGTTTAGTGCCCAAAAGAAACATTCGCGTCATCATGTGTAAGAGTACGTTAAGACACGGAAAAGCTCCTCATTACTTTCTCCTTCTTTTTGCCTCTTGAAATGGGCAAGGAGTTCGGCAAGCAACAACTTGTCATCTTTGATTGCATTGGCTAAGACTCAAACAATGAAGATTATACCTCGTCTTGGCCTTCTCCAGCAAAGGAGGCACCGTCACAATACCGGATCTTTACCCTATTCCAATTGAAAAAATCTGTAGAAGAAAACAAAGGTAACTATTACGCTCATTCATCAATGAGTTGCTCCTGATAAACATGAAAAGAACATAAGAATAGTGGGCATGAGTATACCAGGATTATCCTCAGCCTTATTGCTCAATATTCCTGTGAATGGTATCTGTTTCTCCATGTAATTAGACGAACCACGACGGGTTGTTTTACGGTACACACAATTTCTATGGTCGTTACACCATCCTCCACCCTGCGAAACAATATCCAAGAAATCAACTTATGCTGCAAGAAGATGATAGCAAGCGAAAGCATCACACAATCAAGAGGCACACCTCTAATTGAATAACCCAACTATTCGCCCCTGACCCGAATCCGCGGTGCAAATGATAGGCGGGCAATGTTCCATCCAAGCACACTGCAAGGTAGCATAACCGAAACCATACCAGTATTCAGAAACAAGATATCACCATAGCAAAAGAAATATAGGGTTCTTCATATCAAAATAGTGCCTTTCAGCTTCTGCCCTATGGTTTTCATGCTAGGACAAATGCAAGAAAGAAAATGGCAAACTGACAGCCATGGTAATAACAAACGGCAATTAGTATCCTGATTATATGGTTATAGGATGCGACTCTTTCGAGTTTCAAGAATTGGACCTTGATGAACCCAATTAGCAAACAACAATTTTTCCTTTCCTCATGTCAGCTTAACCTTGTCGCAGCTGTTTCAATGACTCAGGAGGCTACCAGATTCCCAGATCTAGAATCATATGTGGTTTAAGAACAAGTATTATTCCATGGACTAATTATTGCCCTTATGAGCCAACAAAAATTCCTACTAGGCTTCTTTTGCTTCAAACATTGTCTTACAAATTGGTAGGTTAGTCCCACGTTAGCAGAACACCCTAACATGTAAAAACAACCTGACAGGAGGTCACAGGTTTGATCACTGTCTTCCTCATTTATTGTCACCTATAAGACCTCATATATAACACTTAATGCCCTAAAGGGCTTTGTGTGAGGGGGAATGTCATGTGTACATGAATAGAACATTCTAAATAGAGTTGGTTCCTCGCTAATATTCATAGACCCAGGAACAAGCAACATGTCACATTATTCCCGTTGTGAGTCCAATTAGTCAAGACACGTTTTAAAACCGATACCACCAAAATTAGTCAATTGAACATGCAATGCAAGGACATAATGTGAATCAAATGAGTTCATTGATATACCAGCTCCTTTGGCATCAGCTCCACGGATAAGTGTAATCCCAACCATCAACGGCGCCACCTGCGCCGCCGCCCCGCCCTCGCCGGAGCTCTCAAGGAGCCCAAATGATGATTCCATGTAAGCAACCTCACTCACATTCCCATAATTCACCTCAAACCCATCAACCCATCTCACCACACACCACAACAACATCACCACAGCAAATCTCAGCTTCTCCATTGCTTTCTTGAATAACCCACTAATCACTTTTTTGATAAGTGATTAGTGAGACTAATGGTTAGGTAAATAATACCCAAATGGGGTTTATAAAGAAGGGAGAAATGAATGATTAAATCTTGTTTTGGTATAAATTGATGGGTGTTTTATTTTGAATGGGAGATTTTGCTATTCCGTTCCTTATGGGATACGAGTGAATGAGGAGGAGAAGAAGGAAGAGGAATGCAATTAAAGGAGACAGGAGAAGTATGTGATTGAGAGGTACACTCAATATGTGAGAATTATTTGCTGTGATATTCCAAATACGTATATATACACGAAGTCTTTGGAAATAAGAAGCTGAAAATTTAAACATTATAGTTAAGATGTGTTTAATGTTGTTGATTTTAGGTTTATGTCGGTGACATTTGATTTAGTGTTGTGGAGCAATTAAATATAATTATTTATATAAAATCATTATAAAATATTAATGATAATTAAATTATATAATTCAATTTCACAAATGTCATTATAAATTAATTAAAATAAATAATATTTGATCCTATTTGACCGCCGTGCCAAGTATTTGATTTGTGGTGATGCGAAGAGGAAGCAGACAAGATTTAGTGAGTTGTGTGAGAGAGAACTGAGGAAGGTGTGTGTTGTTTGATGAATGAGACTGTGATGGGGTCAATTAGGTTTCAACTTGTACCGCTGTTTTCTTTCTCCTTTGATTTTTGGTTTCGTTTCCGTTGCTTTTGGAAATTGTTTCTAGTGTTTCTGCCTTTTCGAAGTGAATACTGAATGATTAGCTTTTTCTGCAGGGGAGTGTGCTGGAAACACACGTTTCGTATGTTGTGTAGTGAAAGATCTTATTGCTGTGTGTGGGTTCTGTGCTTGGGTGATTATTGCGTACGTTACGCCGCAACGTTTTTATTGTTAAGTCACTGAGAGTACCAAGGACAAAGTTATTACTGATTCATACGGTAATAAATGAGCATACGTTGGCGAGATCATGCATGATGCACAATATTCAGGATGAAGAGAACAGTCCTAATACTCCTCAGCCCCATTATTTTTACAATGTTTTGACTTTCGTCATTGTTGAGACAAAATTTGATCCATACAATACGACGATTAAATATATTATTTGATAGTTTAAATTAAGTATGCTATCTAAATATATATTATATGACGATCAGATATTATTTAATATGAAAACGAGATTTTGAATCTATGTGTATAGTGTTAGGTTGTCAACTACTTTATACTCGTGACTAACATGTGTTACGCGGATCCAGTACAAGGGTGATGTAATATCGTAAAAGACCAAAACAATGAAGAAAGGATGAGTTCAAATCTACACGGTCATGTCAAACGAACAATGTCAAACGAACAGTGTCAAAGAGAGTCCATGGTTTGAGGGAAATGAGCTTTTTCTTCCTAGAGCAAGCACGGTCGTGTCAAGTAGACACCGTCTGGGTTAGGTCGTGCTTCAAGGTCATGCAGGAAGGTGATACGATCGTGCCTCGGTTGAAAACACATCTTTTATGACGGTTATAAATATATACACATGTTATCGTTTATTCTTGTTGAGTTTTATGGTTTGAGTTAAGATTTAAAAACATTAGAAATACTATGTAATCCGGTCTTCTCATAGTGTTTATCCGATCTTCTCATAGTGTTTTGTCATCACGAATTGTGTTGGTATGATTTGTGGGATTTTTCTCCCGATATTCGGATTTTTTCACTTTAATTTTATGTGTTTTCGTTTTTTATTATCTTGATTTCGAATCTTTAAATGTTTCACGTAGAATAATGAAAAAATATACGAGTTGAAAAAGTGATGAGATGGAGATAGTGATATTCTTTTTAAAAATAACCTAATAATAATTTCATTTCTGATTAAAAAAAAAGATTGTTGAAGGATTAGAAAAGGATGCGTCTTCAGATCTCCTACCGAATTCTTTGAATAAAGATATTATCTCCATTTGGTATGAGACCTTGATAATCTCAATAAACATTGAGTTTCTTATCATATAATTAAGACGACAATTGCTTTAACTTACTTTTTGTGTTTGGTTATTCTAATCAATCAGTATCATCAATAAATCGATTTTAAATCGAATTGAACCGATTAAAAAATTGGTTTTATTTTTCAAACCAAAACCACACCATTTATTTCATGGTTAATCTGTTACGATTAATCGATTTCGATTCGATAATTGATTTCGCTTTTGTTTTAACACCCTGAGCGGTGTGTAGCAATGACCAAAACAAAAAGGTTTAAGGGTTAAAATAGGACCCCAAAAAACAGAAGAATAAACACAAAAACTCTTCCTGTTTTGGTCTTTGCGGCTGCGAATAACCTCAGCGCCTCATATTTCTTTTCCGGTGCATTCAAGGCTTAGCACATAAGCATAACTCGTGCAACAATAACAACAATATAAACCTAAGGAATCCCGTCATCTACAGAATTTAAGAAAAATGAGATATGTATAGTCTTTTTCTTACGCGAACAACAGAAAGCAAAGGACAGAATCCATAGACTCGAACCGCTCTCACCTCACATCTGATAATTCTGGGGAAATCATATTGTTGTTTGAGTCGAGGTTTATGTAATATGTAGTCATGCATACAACACTGATAAATCTGTACACTTTTCTCCATGATACAGAAAGAGAAAGAAAAGATAAAGACAAGTCTCTTTCTTTTTTCCGAAGATAGAACCTTCACACCATTTGGATGGACATACAATTTTGGATCAACGTGTCGGTGTAACAACTTCCACTGTTCACAGTGACTACATGGGCTTAGGATTTTCAATGATAAACAACACAGTATTTCACCACTTGAAATTATTAGATTCTTTTCCATAACCTAGAATTTACGAATAGAAATTGGCTCTGATGTTAATCAATTTTTTCTTATCATGTAATAAGAGATTTTATATTTTAATCGTCCCAATATTGATACAAAATTCAACACAACCATAGCATAAAGATCCGAGATCTACTCTTCAAGTGATTCATGCAATCCAGCAATTCACAATCCAAAATCATAAGAAACTCCAATCATTCTCGCACAACGCGATATTTTTTTCAATTTGATGTCCTAAATTCCTAAAATTATTGGTAACATCCCTATGCACTCTAATTATATTCCCCTATCTTATCTTTTATTTTTCCCCTGGTCCCCATAAAAGACAAAATTATTTTTTTCAAAGACCTAATCATGAAATGAGACATTATGGCATTGATCATCAATGAACAGGCTAGATAGTGGAAGTCAAGATTTTTCATATGTTGAAGACAACAAGATTAGGTCGTCATGATAAATAATTGGGGCGTTGAAGTGTCGACTAAGTTTGGTCCCTTGAGAGCTACAATGAATCATGCTTTGGTCGAGGACCTACCTATGCTGATTAGCTGGTATGCATTGGACACATTTGATTAAATCATTACACAGTTTATCGAACCATCCCTATATCTGACTCCCCCGACTTATTTTAATGGTAATAATTTGATTGTATGTATTTATTAAGATGAAGTTTGATTCTTATCGCGAAATGATTAAATATTATTTTTAAAAAAAAATTATCGTGAAACACTAATAATAATTTAAGACATATATTTTAATATGACTCCAGTAATATAATTTCCTTGTATCACTAAAAACAAACAAATTCCTCAAAAAAAAGTGTTGAATAATAAAAAGAAGGTCAAGTGTTATAATTAAATTAAGACGGATGTATCTAGGATATGAACATATGGATTGTAGCTGTGTTATGACAGTTTATCAAACCATACAGTTATGCAAAGCTTTATAAGACGATGACGAAATAAACATTATGACAAACTCACATATTGAACCATATTCTTAGGTTAGCAATTTATAAATAGTGTGAGATGGTCAAAATAAAGACTTCGAGAGTACCCTAAAAGGTGGAGTATCTCGTTTTACTTTTGCTTTTCTAAAAAAGATCTACTCCCTAATTGGTTTACCGAGAACTATGATTATGCATTATACCAGCTGAAAATAATTCTAGCCCTCCGACATATATGAAAATAATTCTATTTTTCTCTAAAATAAAATACTTTCATCGCTTTAGATTAATTATAAAAAATTGATTTTACATAATTATTAATGAAATCATTGATTTTACTGTAATAGACAAAAAAATGTTATTGTGTGTTGGAGAGTAAAAACAAGAAAAAATCGTGAATGGATAAAAGAGAAAAAATAATGAGAAAAAAGATGATATGATATAAAATATGGGTATTATGAACTTTTACATGCACCCTCAAAAATTGCTTATTTTGAAAATATTATAATTTATATAAAATATTTATTTTAATAATATATCGCAACTTGCCTAGGATGGATGAAGTATCAAAGGGGTTTTTTTTTCTTAAATAGGACTTTTTATAAAGAAAATTCCAAAATAAGATAACAAATAAGTTTATTTCCAAATTAAATTTTTGCTCTACTTCTAAAGAGAAGAAGCCAACTTGTCTAGGATGGATGAACTATCAAAGGGGATTTTTTTTTTCTTAAATAGGACTTTTTATAAAGAAAATTCCAAAATAAGATAATAAACAAGTTTATTCTCAAATTAGATTTTTTCTGTACTTCTAAAGAGAAGAGGCCAAGCGCCTTTTACCTTTTTTTTTTTTTTGCCTTAGTTTTGCTAAAATTTTGGCCTACATATATGGTATAGATAATGACTTTGATATAATTAAAATTAACATACTCTTTATTCATTACAAATATCTTAAACAGAAACATTTTTCTTATAAATGTTAGGACATTGATAAGATAAGAGGCAACACATAACATAATTAAATAGTATAACAACTTTCAAAGATCTTAGTTAAGCTAATTCATATCCACAAATTAAGAATGCTGAATTTGTTCCATTTTCCATGTATTATTGTAGAATTTCTCTCATTATCTCATCTGTCCTAATCGTTTGATACTTCCAACGATTTGTGTTGATATCTTTGTAGACATCACTGGATCTGGACATATAGTTTTCTACACTATGGAATCGTTCTCCAATATGACTTGAAGTTGCTCGTACACATTTAAGTTTAGATAAGTCAGTTTATCATTATATACAGACCAGTCAGTTTATCTTTGATCTCTTTCGTAGTAAAGATGAATAATGACATTCTCAGAGCTCATACCTGAGCTCGTTACTTCCTAATTAGTTGTGTACATTTGTCCGACCATGTAACGTCAAGTGGAGTACTCGTCTTCCGTAATCTCATGTTGTCTGAAGCCTCCAGTTCAATTCGTGTAATATCCTGAAATATTCTCAATAAAGAAGCATATATTTTAAATATGGTAAGATATCTTTGAATGAAGCAATAATACCGCGAAAATCTCAACCGCTTCCATAATTAATTCAATCACGCCTCGATATAAATATTTCCAAAATTTATTGACCTCAGAAGTTTTGACCTACCCTCCGAGGAGAATAGAGAGCGTGAAGGGATAAACTATCGTCTCTCGTTCCGATTTCGTTGTTGTTTATACATTTTTCTCGTATGAAAAGTGCTAAACCGATGAAACCAAGTACGAGGAGCTTGTCGAAGACCATACAATGCCTAATGCAAGCGACACATATGAAAAGAGAGGGTGAGATGTATGAAATCGGAAGGTTGTCGCATGTAAACCTCCTCAGTTAAGTGACCATGAAGGAATGCATTTTTTACGTGTAACTGACGAACGACCCACTGAAACGAGACAACCAAAGAAAGAACCAAAAGGATAGTAGTAGGTTTAACGACAGGACAGAATGTCTCATGAAAATCCAGACCTTCTCGTTAATGGTTACCTAAGATGACCAAATGAGCTTTGTAACGTTCCACAGAACCATCAGAGATGTACTTTATTTTATAAATCCATCGACAACCGACCACATTCTTGGTGATAGGATGAGGAAGCAAGGTCGAAGTATGATTATCTATTTGGGCATTAAATTCGTCTATCATAGCTTATCGTCAAGTGGGATCTTTGGATGTTTTTGAGTAGAAAGAGGGATCCAGGACCGAGACCGGGGAAGGAATAGATGGAGCCAAGACATGATAAGCCGGGGAGATGAGAGGGCTGGGAGATGAGGAGGGCCAACGACTGAGGGAGATGGAGAAGCCGAGGGAGGATTGCAAGTGGATATAGTTAGGATTGGGGCATCCATATGATCAAGAGAATCGACCGGGGATGGCAAGGTGGGAGGGGAAGGGTTTCGGCTAGGGGACTGATCAGGAGACAAAAACGAGTCGGTAGTGATTTCGGGGAGAGAGAAGGGGAAGGAAGAAGGTCCATGTAAGGAAACGTGTCTTCATGAAAACAGATATGTCGACTAATATGGACCCGATCGGTTTTAGGGTCGAGACAATGGTAACCTTTATAACCGAGGGGGCATAACCAATGAAGACACATTCGACTTAACGGAGGGATACTTTTTGAAGGAAGAAACGAAGAAATTTGGGAAACAGCGATACCCAAACACAAACAAAAAGATGTAATCAGGACGACGACCAAAAAACTTTTCATAGGGAGAAACGTTTTTCAAAAAAGGAGTTAGGAGGCAATTGATAATGTATGTGACGGTGTAAGCCGTATCCACCAAAAAATGGGATGGAAGCCGAGCCAGAATGAGTAAAACACGGGTCATTTCAATGATATGACGATGTTTACACTCATGCACAACATTTTGTTATGGGGTGCCCGGACAAGATTTTTGAAATAAAATATCATGCTCCAAAAAATATTGTTTAGTCGGAGTGTTATCAAATTCACCACCACCATCATTTTCAAATATTTTAATTTTGCTGTTAAATAGATTTTCAGCCATCTTCTTAAAATTTAAAAAATTGGAATAAAATTCTAATTTTTGCTTCATTAGATAAATCGACACAAATATAGTGAAATCATCCACAAATGAAACATAGTATCGAAAACCAAGATTAGATAAAAGTGGAGACTGTGAAGTATCATAATGAATTAAGAACAAAGGAGATGTTGCCATATGTAAAACAGGTTCAAACGATAAACGTTGAGATTTACCCAAACGATAAGAGATACAATTGTGCATAAAATGTATCAGAAAAGGCAACATATTTATGACTCCTTAAGTCTACGAAGAGTGGATGAGCCACAGTAATCGAGTCGGCCATGCCACGTTGAACCAAGGGCAACGTACACAGCAAAGCCAACAGACGAAGATGTATGCGAAACATGCGAAGAGGAGGAAGTGACAATGAAGAAGGGGTATACGCGACATTCAGTGGGATCCTGAAGGAATGTTCGACCCGTGGAAATATCTTTCATAAAAACATCTTTAGTGAATATAACAGTATAATCATTATCTTTACAAAGACGCTGAACAGACAATAGATTAGATTATAATGTGGGGACATATAAAACATTGGAAAAGATAAGTGGTTTGGATAAGTTAGACAGACGAGAATGCCCAACATGAGAAATATGAACCTTGGACCCATTTGCAACCAAAACATGAGACCGACCAGTATAATTAGATTTATAAAGTAAATTACCATCAGTGTTGGTCATGTGGGACGATGCACCCGAATCCGGGTATCATACAACCTCGTTTGAGTCACTTGTAATATCAATCGCAAAGACCTGGACAGACTGGAGAGCATAGCAAGAAGGACAATTAGAGGCGGGATTACCAGTGTGGTAACAGATTTGACATATAATATTATTATGTGACAAACCGATGGGGGTTACTACACATGAAGCAACCGGGTTAGTAGAACAAAATGAGGAAGCAACAGTGGACATCGAAAAAATAGGAGAAGAACAAGATGCCATATCTGAACGGTCATGAACTATTCTTGAGGATCCATTTGGACTGTTCCTGGGCGGCTTGGAAGGACGCGGAGCTAGACCCAGAAATGAGCCACGTACTGACGCTGGCTGAGAAGGACGACCACCCTTGAATTTACCACAGCCCCCGGATGAGCGAGGAGCAATCACAACAACCTGATGCTGCGAAAGATCGATAAAGCTGAGAATTTCAATCGCTGCTCGTGAAGAAGAAGTTTGGAGCGAATGTCATTGAACGAAGGAACAACTGGAGCGTTCATAATCACCGCAATTAGCGATTCAAATTCGTTACCAAAACCCATCAAAGTGTGCTCGATTAAATCCGCGTTGGAAACGGAAAATTGATTGCAGGCAACGAATCCGCAAGAATTTTGATGTCGCGGAGGTATTTCTCCATAGAAACATACGAAGCTTTACTTAGTGACGTCAATTTTCACTTCAATTCTATTAACCTAGCAATGCAAGCCGACATGAAATGTTGATGGAGACGATCCCAAATCTCATGAGCAAGTTGGAGATTTTATACTTCCACCAAAATATCACGTGAAAAAGTGACAAAAATACAATATTTGACCATATGATCAATCCGTTGTCATTGGAAATATTCCGGATTTAGGATCGGTGTAAACGATTCCTGGAAAAGAAAATGGGAGGAGAAACAACGGATCTTTCCACAAAACCGATGAAACCATAGGATAAGAAGAACGATTCCATTTGTGCGCGTCAAACAAGATAATCTTCGACGACTGAAAAAGTAGTCGTGATCACCGATTTAACTGGTGGAGTGAAACTCATCGCCATGGAAACTACTACGGAAGTCAAGAAAAAAGATGAAAACATGACTACGATTGTTTTATCCTGCTGCCGCTGCTACTGAAATGAAACCTACTGAAGTTCTGAAATCAAACCAGATCTGAGGAGATGAGATGAAACCAATGTGAGCTAGTCAAGTCACCCAATCATGTGCCTCCATGCAACCCAGCATATCATAAATACAACCGTGCACATATCAGAAGACAACTGGGCAAAGCAAAGCACACAGTGGGTGATCACTATGCAAACAAAACACTAACAGTGGCTGAGCAGATCCCAGCAGCCACACCAAGAAATGCCTCACTAACAAAGCTCACACCAAGGTCTGAGCAAGCAACAAGCAGGTCTGAGCCGTGGCAGATCTGAAAACACACAAAGCAAAGGTTGCTCGATAACCCTCACAGCAAGAAGATCTGAGCAAGAAACCCTCACAAAGGTTCCCGTCAATGGAACCAGGAGTGGACGTCGGAGCCGGTGCAGAGGATGCCGGAGCAAGAGCAGAGTACGTCGGAGCCGGAGCAGAGGACGCGTTTGGTGGCTGGGGAGGCGGCACACCGTAGGGTTCGAATCGAGCGAGTACAGTTTCCAGATCTGAGGTGGAAATCCCGTGTGGCTGAGGACGAAGTCGACCAGAGGAGAACGACTGCCTGAGGAGAGGAGGAAGTCGACCAGATTGACGACAACGGCTGCCTGGAGAAGAAGAAATCTGAGATTGCCGATGGCTACTTGACCTTGACAACGACCGCCTGAAGTTGAGGTTAGGCCGGAGAAGATGAGATCTGAGATTTGTGGCCTAAGAAGATGAAGCCGGAGTCAGATGTGAGTTCAGTACCATATTTGGTCGGAGAGAGAGTCTAGGGTTTGTGAGAGAGAAATACCATACGTGGAGAAGGGTTGCCATCATTACATGTCTTTTAATATATTTATAATTAATATAAAATGTAACCAAAATATAAAATACAAAATACATAATAAATAATATATGTTATTAATCTGCATTCTCTGCAAAAATTTAGTGACAAGCATGTTAGGTGAAGTCCTTTTCTTGATGAGTTTAACTTCTTAATCAAGTACAAATCCGGACAACCTAACATTGTAACTGATGCTTTGAGCAGGAGGACTTTGCTCTCAGGGGTGTTGAGTAAAGTTGTTGGGTTCGAGGAGCTGTAGAATCAATATGGGTCTGGTCCTTATTTCAGCAAGATCATTCGTAATTTCCAAGGTGCATCACAAGTAGAGACCCTACCATATAGGCTGCTTGATAGATATCTATTCAAAGGCAATCAATTATGCATTCTGCAAGACTCTTTGAGGGAACAAATCATTAGAGAACTTCATGAGAATGGTTTGGGAGGAAACTTTGAAAGAGACAAGACTTTGGCAATGGTGGCTGACCGTTATTATAGGCCAAACATGTGTCGAGATGTAGGGAAATTGGTGAAAAGGTGTCCAGCTTGCTCATTTGGCGATGGCAGTGCTGAGAATATAGGCTTGTGCACTCCTCTAATAGAACCAGACGCACCATGCATTCATCTAAGTATGGATTTTATTTTGGGACTTCCAAAGACATCAAAGGGATTTGATTCTATCTTTGTGGTGGATCGTTTTTCAAAGATGGCACATTTCATCCCATGTTACGAAATTTTTGCCGCCGTGCACATAGCTGAGTTATTCTTCCGTGAAGTTATGAGGTTACACGGTCTTCCAACCTTTATTGTTTTTGATAGGGATGTAAAATTTATGAGGCACTTCAGGAGAACTTTATGGAGGAAATTTGGGTTGGAGCTGAAATATTCTAGTAATTGTCATCTGCAAACTAATGGTCAGACAGAAGTTGTGAATAGAAATTTGGGTAATATGTCTTGTTGGAAACAATGCAAGGACTTGGAATTTTTGAAAGATTTGAAGATGTGAAATCGAGATAATAAAAATTAGAACACACGAAATTAACGCCCGAAAACCCGAGTATCGAAAGAAAAACCCTACAAATCACACCACTATAAACCGTGATGGTAAAATACTATGATAAGACCAGAATACAGAGCGTTTAAGATCAAATTAGATCTTAACTCAAACGCTAAACTCAATTGAATACGAATAACTACATGGATATTTTTATAAACTCATTAACAAAATATCATAATTGAAAACGGACTCAAATCTGTTAAGAACCTCGCCTGGGCGTAGGCAAGACGACGCCCAGGCGCAATGCACATTCTCCTGAAGCTGTGTTCGTGAGCATCAGTCCACCCGTGGACCAACACTGTGCCCGAGCACAATGTACTTTTCACTTAACCACAACTTCCCTCTGTCTTGTACTCGTCCTTGCTCCAGCATTTCGGTCTCCCACGATACTACATCATATTAGATATACCTCAACAATTTTATCATACCTCAACTCCCGTAATGAGATCACATAGTGCACGTCTGTCGTGAATATGAAATAATCGATAACCTCAATAATTTGATCATACCCCATGCTATAATAATTCGGTCAATTTGATCATACACCGTTGGAGGCAGCTTATGTATTCAAACCTCAACATGTGCTTGACTTGATGCCAAACAGAGTGAGTAATGAAGGAGAATTATTTGCTGATCATGTTCGAAAGATTCATGAGGTAAAGGCTGCCTTGGAAACCAGCAATGCAACATATCCTGTTGCTGCTAATCAGCATCGTCAAGAACAAGTGTTCGACGAAGGAGATCAAGTACTGGTGCATTTGAGGCGTGAAAGATTTCCCAAAGGTACTTATCACAAGCTCAAAGCCAGGAAATTTGGGCCGTGCAAAGTGTTGAAGACGATCAGTGCAAATGCCTACATGATAAGCTACCAGCTGAGTTGCAAATCAGTCCAGTTTTCAATGTACTGGTTTATATCCATTTCATGGATTTGACGATGAAGTAACTAACGTAGAAGCTCAAGTCCAGCAACTGCTGAAAGCAAATGCCGACATTATTGAAGATGTACTCGACGTCAAAGAAGTTAGATCAAGATGAGGGAACACATGTAAGCGTTTCCTGATGAAGTGGCTTGGAAAACCAGCACATGAGAGTACATGGATTGCAAAAGAAGAGCTAAAACGAGTTGGCCCCGAGATCCATAAGGAATATCTCAAAACCTACTCATTGGGGTGAAGATTTTTCAGACCAAGGGAGAGTGTTGCGGAGCATCTATTTTTGGCAGCCGGCAATTATTTTCATTTTTCATTATCATTGGTTTATGTCTTATTGTAGTTTTCATATTTAGCTCTAGTTCTTTTCCCATCTATATCTAGCATGCAATTTTGATCAGTCTTATTTTTGCAATTTTGATAAGTCTTATTTTAGAATCTATTAGTTTTCATCCTAACTAGTATAAAAAAGGATGCTACATGTACTTGGTCAGTTTTTTTGTTTTCAATTCAGAATTTTATTCATAAGGCTTCTCTGTAAAACTTAATTGTCTTGTTCCATCCGTAATCAACCCTGTCCTTGCCAATTCTGTTGAATCTAGTTACTTACCTTTTTGTATTTTGCCTACATCAATAAATTAACAGCAGAAAGTCTTTAAAAAAGATACTCTCACTTCAACAACCTATGCATTGGAAGGTTTCATAAGACTCCATTTGTCTTCTCCGAGGAGGATGTCGACAGCCTGCTATCTTCTGCTTCTGACACAATGGTTGTTGAATATACCGCCACCACTTTGCAGCACGCTGAAGCACTTCACGCCACTTCACGCCTCTTCACGCCTGGAGCAGATTTACTTGACTTTGCAGCACTTCCTCCTGGGGCAGCTTTTGTTGACTTTGCTGAAGCACGCTGGGAGATGGAGATGGAGCAAAGCTATATATATGAGATTGTTTGGAGTATGAATAATTTCCTGAGTTAGAAAACCAAAAGTTCTTTTGTAAATTCATCATTTTCCTCTGAAAATTTTACATGGTATCAGAGCTAAATTAAAAACCTGAATCTAAGCCCAGCCATCCTAACCAGACCCGCGGCGCCACTCCCGAAGCCCAGCCATCCTAGTCTTCGTCAACAGATCTCCTTTCATATACAACATCGCCGCCATCTTGTGGTGGTGGTTGGAGAGGCGGAGGCAGTGTTTGAGTGGGACGCCACCAAAGAGCTGTAGTCGCGCGGCGGCAGCCATTTTTTGCGGCGATGAAGGTTTTTGTGTGAGACAGTGAAAGTGTGGAGGAAAACCTAGTTGTCTAAAAGGCTCATATATTCTGGATCTGCTCACCATTTCACAGCTCGGCCCAAGGCTCATTTCACAGCTCTGCCCAAGACCTCAACTTAGCCCATTCCACAGCTGGCCATTTCACTGCCCAGCCTTGCGTTGTCGGCCCATTTACCTGGCCCATAACACCACCATACCCCATTTCACACCTCGGCCGAAGACCTGAGTTCGGCGTGTTTCCCAAGCCCAGTTTAGGCACAGTCCAGTCCAGGCAAGCCCAATCCAGACCCAGCAATGGACTTATGTGATATTAATGAAGCTAACCAAAGAAAAAAAATTGAGCTGCAATTATTTTTCCAAAATTCAGTGTATTTTCAGGACCTGTAAAAAAAGACGATTGGGATGGGTGAGGAAAAAAAGATAAATTGTACTACTTCAGCGAGCACAGAAAATTTGTTACTTCAGCCACCACAAAAAATTACGTCTAGATTTATGACATCAGCGTTTAGGACATCCACCTAACCATTGCCTGATAAATCTTTTTAAAGGTATTGATATTTCTTTTAAAAATAACGAATTCTGATGCTTAGTTTATTCCACAAAAAGTCATTCTATACACACCTTCGAACCTTTGGTTGTCTTTACTATGTGAAAAATTTGGATCCAGAGCAAAAAATATATATATTTGTAGGTTAAACATTAGGCAAAAAAGACTACAGAGTTTATGATTTGGAAGAAATTTTTTTTTTATTGTAAGTCGTGATGTCATATTTCATTAATCTATTTTTCCTTACAAAAATTTATTGCAAAATCCATCACAAAATTTTCCTTATTTACCCCAAATCAGCACGTAGCTGGCCCAGCCCGATTCGCTGCTACACTCATCCCCATCACTTCCACTGGTCCAGCCAGCTCCATCGCTCGATGCAGCTTAGCTTCCGCTGCTTTCAACCGAAGGCACCCCAGCACAAACCGATCCTGTCGAAATTCAATCCATTCCAACTCCATCTCAAGCCGATACTCCTGTCCCATTAAGGCATTCCACTCGGTCCACAAAAACACTTGTATATCTTGCTGATTTTCAATGTTTCTCGGTGCGTTCATCTCTTAATCACCTGCTCTCAGCGTCTCCGACTCGTACGAAATATCCAAAGGAAAATTATTTGGCTTATCATAAATTTTCAGGGAATCATAGGGCTTTTCTCAGCACCATCACTTCGGCAGTTGAACCCTCCACCTTCACTGCTGTCGTCCAATATCCAGACCCTTTAAGAAAATAACACATGGATCATTACGTCATTATCACCACACAAACAGCC
Organism: Drosera capensis; assembly: GCA_001925005.1. NCBI lineage: Eukaryota > Viridiplantae > Streptophyta > Magnoliopsida > Caryophyllales > Droseraceae > Drosera > Drosera capensis. The sequence goes on from LIEC01007397.1 coordinate 24,915, forward strand.
CATCGGTTCCAAATGGGTCTACAAAATCAAGTATCGAGCCGATGACAGTATTGAATGATACAAGGCACGATTGGTAGCCAAGGATTTTATCTAGCAAGAGGGCGTTGATTATCAGGAGACTTTTGCGCCCGTCGCCAAACTCATCTATGTGCACTCCCTACCTTCCTTAGTCGCCATCAAGGGTTGGGCTCTCCATCAGATGGACGTTAGCAATGCTTTTTGTAGGGTGATTTGGACGAGGAGGTGTATATGCACTTGCCCCCGGGCTATGTGCATCAGGGGTTGAACCATACACGGCCGGTCTACCGGCTGAACAAATCCCTCTAAGGCCTAAAGCAGGCATTGCGAAATTGATACGCAAAATTTTTCAATGCTCTCCTGTCTTTTGGGTTTCGCTAGTCAACCAGTGACCACTTCTTATTTGTTATTATATCGGTCCACATATTACCCTGGTGATGATCTACGTCGATGACATGATCATTACGGGTAGTGATCCGGCCCATATTAAGCTAGTCAAGGCCTTTATTCGCTCCAAATTTGGAATTAAAGATCTCGGTAAGCTAAAATACATTTTAGGGATCGAAGGCCCACATATATTTTCTTCTCAACGAAAGTACACCCTCGACATTCTGAAGGAGGCCGGTCACCTTGGGGCCAAGCCAGTCGACTTTCCTATGGTCCAAAACCTGAAGTTCAATGTCACTAATGACCCGCCACTCAAGGACCCTGGGATATATCGGCACCTGGTTGGGCGCTTGATCTATCTGACTATTACTCGATTTGAGATAACCTTTGCGGTTAAGACTCTCAGTCAGTTCATGCAGTCACCTCATCAGCCGCACATGGATGCCGCACTTCGGATCCTCCGATACCTCAATTCTGAGTCTGAAAAAGGTATTCTTTTATGTGCTGATAATCCACTTCAACTTAGTGCCTTTTGCAATTCTGATTAGGCGTCCTGCCCCACTACCCGCCGGTCAGTTACATGCTATTGCACGTTTTTGGGAGATAGTCCTATCTCCTAGTGCATCAAGAAACAGGGCACTGTTTCGCGCTCTTCTACTGAGGCCGAGTACCGGACCATGACGATGGCTACCAGCGAACTTCTTTGGTTACGTGCCCTGTTGGCTGACATGAGCATTGTCGATCCATAGCTCATGATCATTTACTGCGACAATCAATATGCCATCCACATTGCTGCCAGCACAACCCAACTTGTCGGGAGTGTGTTGAATATGCAACCACCACTTTACAGCACGCTGGAGCACTTCATGTCACTTAACGCCTAGAGCACCTTTGCTTGACTTCGCTGAAGCACGCCCGGAGATGGAGATGGAGCACGCTAGGAAGTTATATATATATATATATTAGATATGAGATTGTTGGAGTATGAATAATTTCCTGAGTTACAAAACCAAAAAATTCTGTATAAATCTTCTGTAAATTCATCATTTTCCTCTGAAAATTTTGCAATGGTATCATCACTATATGAATTTTGTGTATTTTCTGCCTCTGACACAATGTCATCCGAACTATGTAGAATTACTCTAGGACGATCTACTGATTCAACTGTGCCTTTGGAAGCCTGAGAAGACGCTAGTATTACATCTGGAAGTGCAATAAGAATATATCGGGCAAAATAGCCGAAACAGCGCACACACGTTACAATTACATGCATAGTATGGAAAGACACTGAAGTACAATGAAGCGTGCAAATTCTGGAGGAATAACACAATGAAATATGCACTTGAGAAAGCTGAGGAGGGAATATGACAAAATATAATCACTCAAGTAATAGTCAACTGTACATAGCATCTGCACTACGTGATAGTCCTTGAAGAGAATGGATTGTTACGCGGATTATTAAAGGGAGAATGGTGCATCTACAGCTTACACAATAACCAGGTGTCGAAAAAAGGTGAAGACTTTAAACTGAATAAGCACCCATTTCCGTAATTGGTACCAATCAAATGCTAATACCCAGATTAGAAATCGATCAATCACAGGTTTTTCTATTCAGGAACCGATTAATTGCCCGAATCAGGGGCAAATATTCATTTTTGGGCGATGACCAAATTTTATTCAAGGACCTGCTTCAGCCACCCTTAGACACTAGGGAGAACTACGAAGAAGGAGAAGAAACTAAGCATAATATTCTTCATTCAACAACAATTTTCATTACAACTATCCCTGCCGTAATATAGTGGAGAATGTCATGGTGCTTCCTTATAGCAGAGAATATCATGGGCATCCTTACAATGGGTTTCTTTATTCTAAATGTCAACCATGTGCATTACAAGATGATGGACTTCTGAATTACTGAAAGCTTTTAAAGCTTACTGAAGCAGCTGCTGGAGCTGGAATCATTGCAAGTTGTTAGAGCTGGTATTACTGAAGCTACTAGACTGAAATTACTGAAAACTGAATTACTGAAAGCTACTGAAAGCAGTTGGAGCAAAATTACTGAAAATGGTTGGACTGGATTACTGAAAGCTGCTGAAATTGTTGAAGCTACTGGAATTGCTGAAGCTGTTGGAATTGTTGAAATTTCTTAGAGCTCCTCAACTTGTTGTGCCTCCTCCATTATATTACAACTCCTCTCCCCTTGAAATTCACCTTGTCCCAAGGTGAGAAACAAGGGAAATTGTGCTCTACCCTTCTTCCTCTCCTTGTGATCACCCTTTTGTCCAGCACTGCCAATGGTTCAATGATCATTTGCCCTTCCTGATTGACTTGTGGAGGGTCTATGGATGAAACGACCGAATCTCCAAGGTGCTTCTTGAGTAAAGAGACATGAAACACATTATGAATTGCAGCTGTTGAAGGCAACTCTAACCTATAAGCTACTTCGCTTATCTTTTCTATAATCTGATAAGGGCCATAAAACTTGGAAGCCAGCTTCAAATTCTTCCTTAGTGCAATGGTGGACTGCCGGTATGGCTGCAGCTTCAAATAGACAAAATCTCCAACCGAATAGGAGACTTCTATTCTATTAAGATCAGCATAGGCCTTTTGTCTTGATTGAGCCTGAAGAAGGTTCTCCTATAATTTCTGATTCATCTTGGTTCTTTTCTCCAATAATTCGGCCAGTGAGGAAGTAGAGATGTTGGTAAGATTTGGTACCCCGAGAACAGGAGGTGGGTATCCATACAAGGCTTCAAAGGGTGTCATCTTTAACCCCTTGTGGTAATGAGCATTATACCACCATTCTGCTGAGCTAAGCCATGATGCCCATTTGTTAGGCCCTTGCAAGGTCATGCACCTAAGATATTCCTCCAAGCATCTATTAACCCTCTCGGTTTGTCCATCGGATTGGGGGTGATAGGCTGAAGAGAGACAAAGCTTAGTGCCATGGAGCTTGAACATTTCTTTCCAAAACAAACTGATAAACACCCTATCCCAGTCCGAAACCATCCTCAAAGGAAACCCATGCAATTTGGCAACCTGGTCATAATACAGTTGAGTTATTTTTGGAGCTGTGAAGGGGTGAGATAGGGCAATGAAGTGTGCATACTTAGTGAATCTGCCAACAACCACTAATATGCAATCTGATCCTAACGACTTTGGAAGTCCCTCAATCGGTCCAAGCCCCCGTTGGTACGAATAGAGGTTGTAGGAGACCCTTTGGATGCTGTGTAGATCCCTTGCTCCTCTGACAAACTTCACAAACCTTGATAAATTCGTAAATTCTCTCTTGTAACTTAGGCCAATGAAAGCTAAGACGCATCTTCTACCAAGTACCCTCAATACCTGAATGTCCACCAGTTGGGGATGCATGAAAGGACTCCAATAGCTGCTGCCTTAATTTCCCTGTCTTCCTACATACAACCTTCCCTTGTATCTGAGCACACCATCCTTCAAGGAGTAGGGTGGTTTAGCCTCTACATCTATGGCCAAAACTGCCATCAATTGGTTAACCTCCTCATCGTCTTCATAGCTTTTTATCAATTCCGTGATCCATTGAGGAATGACCAAGGATAAGGACATGCATTCTTCAAATATTCTAGACAAAGCATCAGCAGCCCTATTTTCAACTCCCTTTTTGTACTGAATGCTATATTGGAGGCCTAATAATTTGCTCATACCTCTCATTTGAGCACAACTGCTTAACTTCTGCTCCAACAAATGTTTTAAGGACTCATGATCGGTTTAGATGATAAATGGCTGCCCCATCAGGTAATGTCTCCATTTTTGGATGGCTGCTAAAACTACCTTGAATTCCCTTTCATATGTGCTGAGATTTTGGCTCCTTGTCCCCAAGACCTTGCTGAAATAAGCCAAGGGCCTCCCTTTTTGCATTAGAACAGCTCCGATGCCAGTGTCACAAGCATCTGTCTCCACCGTAAAGGGTTCTGAAAAATCTGGTAAGGCTAACAAAGGTGATGAACACATGGCTCCCTTAAGACTTCCAAAGGACTCTTCTGCCTTGCTGCTCCATTGGAAGGCATTCTTCTTCAATAAATCAGTGAGAGGTTTAGCTATGTGGCCATAATCCTTGATGAATTTTCTATAATAGCCGGTGAGGCCCAAAAATCCTCTTAGTGCCTTCAAGTTCTTTGGAATTGGCCAGTTCTGCATTGCTTCAATCTTCTTAGGGTCAGTCTAAACTCCATGTGCTGAGATAACATGGCCTAAATACTCCACTTCGGACTGGCCAAAACTACACTTGGCCTTTTTAGCAAACAACACATTTTCTCTTAATACCATGAGAGCTGTCCTGAGATGCTACTCATGCTGAAGCTGTAGATCAAGATGTCATCGAAGAATACTAGGAAAAACTTCCTTAAATGAGGCTTGAAGATCTCATTCATAAGGGCTTGAAAGGTACAGGGACGTTAGTCAATCCAAACGGCATCACTCTAAACTCGAAATGCCCATAATGTGTTCTGAAAGCAATCTTATACACATCTTCCTCCCTCATTCGAATTTGATGATATCCGGCCCTTAGATCAAGCTTAGAAAATACAGAGGCCCCTTGCAATTCATCCAAGAGATCATCTATGATAGGAATTGGAAACTTATCCTTGACAGTCAATGCATTCAA
>LIEC01007398.1:0-33091 GCA_001925005.1 Drosera capensis
GCACAAAATGATAGTTATCAGGAATGCTCTATAAACTTTATGGACTTATTCCTTTACCATTCACAAATCGCACTCCAGCAAGCGGGTAGGCTATTCTAGGTATAACTAAACATAAGTTCTGAGAATCTATTAGCTATGCAACAAACAAGGCAACAACACTTAAGATCCGATTTCTATATGAAACCATCAACCTAATTGTATCCTCAGACTCCTAAATCATGAGAACAAAAATCAAGAACACATACTAACCACAAAAATTAGGAAAACTCCATGAAGCAAATCCTCAAAATAAATCATCAGAAACCCGAAAAAAACTAAACCCATAGCCAAAACCCATAAAATCAACAAACCCACCCACCAATCCCAGCAAAATCTCATAAAAAATCAAGCAGACCGACCAATCCTAGCAAAATCTCACAAAAATCAAACAATCCCATTTCAGGAAATCGGAAGAGAATCCAACCCAATAGAAAAGGAACAAACAACTACCTGGGTAATTCTTCCAATGGGATGATGAAAGAGGAGAGAAATGGGGGGGTTTTTAGAGTGGAAAATGGAAACTTGGGAGTGGAGAGAGAGGTCCAGAGCTAGCCTCTTCCTTTGTAGGGGGTTTTTGCTTTGATTTTTTAGGGTGAAAGAGGGATTATAGGTTGTTGTGTGTGGTGTGATGGTCGAAGCTGACTCACTGGGAGAGAGTCAACATGATTCCTACGACACCAACCTCAAGAATGGAGGCAGCCAAAGCAGAGAGAGAGAGAGAGGCAGCAGCCAGAAGCATTTCCTCCTGCTCTTTCATTGGTGTGTGTTTTTGACCTTTTCCTTTCACTGTGTTGCCTTTTTGCTTCGTCCAAAGCAGAAACCAGGTTTGTAAGATTGCCACTTTTATCACAGCTGCCACTTTTTTCCACTTAAACGGGGAAGTGGGCAGAGATATTTTGGTCTATCAATTGAAGTTCAAGAGCACAGCATTGGTTCTCATACATTAGAGTTTGGATTTCAACGTTCACATTGTGCATTCTCTATTCATGCATCTTCTTGGTTACAACTATTTCCAAATCAAACGCGATCATTAGGAGACCAAGGAAATAATAATTTCACTCTTTCAATCATTGTCCAGGATTAGCCTCGACTTCTGTCGAATTGTCATCCACTTTTATCTATTTATTACTGGGACTCTAAAATTATGTGGTACATTGGCCCCTTTGTTTTGAATCCCGTTTGAACGTTTTATTGTATCAACAAACATCAATTCTCTCTCTTTATCTGACAAATGCTTTGTCTTATTTTATTGAAACTCTAGTTACATTTTGTTAGAATGTTAAATATATTATTAATATGGATTTACCGAATTTGTGATATAACACATACAAAATTATGTGTGTCAACGAACATCCAACGATATAGATTTTAAGTTTTTTGTTTATCTTATATTTATTCCATAGCTATCCTTTTATTTCTTGATCCAAGTATGTGCCTTCATAACTTTCAAATACCCTCCCGACAATTCTATCACCTTCAAATTAACCTAGTACAGTATCATCCATACTTGAACTTGCTCCCTCAACTACATTTATGGGCTCGACATCTAAAGATGGTCCAGTGACATCCACGATACAACCATGCGCATCAATCTTTTTGATGCTCAAAGCCGGCTCTATATCAAACTTAAAAAACAAACAACCAAGAAAAAGTAAACCATGTAGATGTAAAAAAAAAAGGGGTTGAATAGATGCAATTAAAAAAATAGGATGAATCTATAGAACAAGTTTCATAGTATGCCCTATCAAAGGGTTTCGGTACTCATATCGACTCTCATCATAGAGTTACATCCACGAATGAGATCTCTAGTAGGAATATCGTCTGTCATCAATGAGGACATAAGAAAGATGATGGGACAAAGAAAAAACACTTTAGAAAAACGAGGACAATATGTGAAGGTATGCTCAGAATTACACGACAAAAAGATAGGACATGGGTTATTGATAAGTTCAATGACATACACAATCATGCTCTTACTATTTCTTCAAAAATCTTGAAGCATAGATCTCATAACAAGTTTCATCGATATGCACTCCGTAAGACTGGACTAGAACCATCATAGATGTCAAAGGCTGTAAATGTTATTACTGGTGGTCAAGAAGCTTATATTACATCAAGATAAAATGTAAAAATCATGAGAACCCAACGAAAAAAATAACATTGGAAAAGAATGCTATGGAGTTCTTGAAAAAAGAGAGCCAATAAGCATCCAATAGACATACTCCAGCTTCACTTCGTTCAAGTATGATCGTTGATTCATATGAAGAGATTTGAGAACCAAGATTTTGACTCGAATGAAGAGGTTTGTTTGGTTTGAGATGGAGTGTTCATGTTATAGAAATATGAGATTTAATCTTAAAATCAATTGACAATACAAAAAGAGTATCAATAGAAAAAAAGTCTCATGATCTATTTATATTATTGTAGGTTTTATCCAAATTTTGATGTGGGTTTAATATCTCTGATACGTCCTGTCTTTTTTGAATTTGAAACGTTGACTGATAATCGGATGGCGTAGAATATGTGTGGTGGTTATTCCAACACATGTGGACTTAGCTCTAATATTATACAGAAATATGAGATTCACTCATAAAACCAATTGACAATAAAAAAAGACTTATAATTTATTTATATTGTTGTAGATTTTACTCAAACTTCAATATAAAAAAAGGAAATAAACTTGTCATATCAATGAAGAATCCTCAAAATCGCCATCTTATTTAGTTTGATTTAATTTGGTTCATTGGTTTGATTAGGATAAATTGTAGTAATTGGATCTGTTTTATTTTTTTACTTAACACACACAATATTAGATGCATCATGAAACATATGTTTTCCCCATTTTCTATTTATGTGCATGAACCAAACCAAATTCTTATGTGATTGATTTCCGACATTAATTAAAGAGACCCCACACCTAAGAAATCCTAAAAGTCGAGAACTAAAAAGTCATCCAACCCTCAACTGGTAGGCTTTTAATGAGGATTATCATGGAAATAAAATTAGCGGACAGGTAAAAGTGACACTTGATAGTAAATTCAATTTCTTAGCCTTACGTGCTTGAAAAAGGACTTCAAATATGTATAAATTGAAATAAAGAAAATATCAACAAATGTTTATTACGACTATGAGATCAATTCTTTCCTTTCTATCTTTTTCTCATTTTTTGTGTGATTGCGACTTGTAACCCATAAAATCATTAAGCAAGATCTGTGGGGCATGCCTAGAAATGGACACGAGAAACCCACAAATGCCACCGATTCATGACAAGTGTAATGAGAGCATCCTAATTCATAGCTTGGATTCCAACACCGTAAAACCTAGTTTACCTAATACTACTATTGTTTCATTATAACTATCAATCAATTTCACAATCTGTAGACTTTTTGGTTGTTCGATATTAGCCCATGTGACACCATCTTAAGCTCATAATAGTGGACACCGATGCCTATACTCTCTCCCGTAAGGGATAATATGTATATATTTTTTTTTATGCGACGATTTATACGTGTTCAGATGATTATCATCATCATTATTATTTGAAATTATATGCTCACATTATGGATTTGCATGAACCCAATAACCGTACGTGGTATCCATGTACTATCCAAGAGTGACGGCAACTGTGATATATAAATTCAATCTTAACTATGTCAAAGTCTCAACTATAAAATGCATTTTGAGAAATTAATTATGTTATTTTGCATGAATGGTCGCAACTTTTAGGAACACAAAAAGTACCGCTTAAGTAATGATGAAAATCATCAGTATAAAACTATTTGACGGTATCACAATATTTGGGAAAATATATATGAGAATATGCCTGGTGTTTTGTTTTCTATCGTGGAATAAACACAAATACCAATAAATATGCCTAGTTTACTCAAAACGTTAAGCGTCTATGATTTTTATCGTACAAATTCTGTGTGTTCCTCTGTTTTCATTCTCCTTAAGAATAATGAAAACAGTTCTGGAGATAACACAAATCTTTAAGCAATAACTGAGATGTTTGACTAAACAATTGATCCATTTAGGAGGACATAATGTATTTCGAGACAAATCAACATTGTTTGTGATCGTTGTTGCTTTTTATTTTTATTTTCTTTTTATTGATTGATAAAACAAATATGTTTGGTATTTACTTATGTTTCTTAAATGAATGAAACAAAAACAAAAGAAATCGAAAAAAAAGTTTTCAATTTCTGTTATTTATGTCATATGAGCACACCATTCAAGGTTACTTTTACAAACAAAAAAAAACATTTTATTTTATGAAATATTTTCGATTTTCATTACTATTTTACTATTTCTATTATTGATTTTGATCTCTAACAGTGATACCAAGCAATCCCTTGACAAACAAACAACATGACTGCGTTAATTGTCTAAAGAATGGAGCCACACCCCAAATGAAGAGATCAAGTGATCGATTTTTGACCGGTGTTCAATTGCTTTCAGGTACCTTAATCGCATGTAGAGAGGTGAGTCTAGCCGCGGCTTAACCGAGAATTTTATTTTCACAAAGCACCCGAATCGCAACATGACTTCTAATCACCTCGCTGTTACACAGACGAAAACATAATACACACTCTGACATAGCTAGCTATAACCAGCTCGAGGGACTTCCATTCTCATTTTGGCGACACCTAACTTCAAGGATACAATGAACATTATGGCTTGATAAAGCCTAACACCTCTACCTTAAGCTGCAAACAACTCCGAGCCAGACCACGAAATGAACAATTGAGATCACCATAGCCTGGGGAACACCAACATTTGCCTCATCGAACAACAAAATAATACTGGTAAAAGCTCAAGGGATAAATTATCTGATCAACCGTTTGTTACATTCACCAATATGCTCTACCAAATCGAAAACAGATTACTCGTTATGGTATTATCATTGAGAACAGCAACGCCATTGGCGAGATCGGCTAACTAATGCTCATAAAAAAAAAAATCATCAGCAACCTTAAAGATCCTAGCAATTGGAATGCATAAGAACACCGGGGACAAACTGCATGACTTGCTCTATTCAAACTTCAACACAGAGATACATGAAAGAAACCGAACTCAAGTTAACCAACTACTAGTACTGTATTCGCAAAGGAAATGGGAAGATACAACTCTCCTCTATGACCGCAAGTATTCAGGGAAGCTTAAAACTAAAGCGTATATGACTATATGCCCTTCGCCTTTTCTGTTGAGGAAATGTGTGTTCGAAATCGAACCTAGTACCAAGTTGGCATAAACAGAATCAGCAAGTCTACCTGCCGATTTGTTTCTAATCTTTGCTACTTTATATTAATGACGCCGCCCCGTAGCGCAGCATCTAACATCAGTCCCAAGCTCAAGTAATTCCTGAATATGATTTTGTCATCTGCAACGCTATAGGTTTTGATGACAACCATGAGAGGAATACAAAGACTGCAATGCTTATCTTCACATTTTCTCAAATTGAAATTCAAATGACAGGCAGTGCTTCAATAGGCCAGCCTCTGCATTAGTCCAAAAACGTTATCAGTTACGGCCTCATTGCAAAAAGGAAATCATGCTATGAAACATAAACTCACATCCCCTATGGACAAAAAGATTTCAGTGGTAAGACGTGCTCTAGAACTCTTCGTTATGAAGATATCTAGATCGTTGTTCCTAATTTTAAATGGTAACCAGCACAAATCGTGCCGATAGGTACAGCGGACAACAAAAGCCGCTAATTTTGATCATGTTGTTTGAGCTCAAATATCTCCCTTCTCAAGCGAAGTTGTCACTTTCTGTGCATAAAACAGACAATGTAATACCATCAGAAGCAGTATTTCTCCAATCCTGGTTCAAAGCGAGATCACATTGCCACATAAAAAGCAAATGCAAAGCCAAAATACAAAACATAGAGCCGGATTGCCAGATATATAATTAGACCAATTAGCACAAGAACTTCATCGAGACCAAGTGGCTCATAAACCACACGAACCTCTTCATCCAGCATGAAGAACCAAGCTCAAACCATTTCAAGCTCAGAATTTTTCAATGCAAAACTTGTCCTCAGACACAAATCCACAACCAGAAACACAATTTAAAACGGCAAAAATATTGATTACAATACCAACAAACAGAAGAGAACAAGCCGATTGTAATCAATCGATCTCCTGAAGCGAGGCCCGACTGCACGCATTCGTCGTTACAACTGTCAAATTAGTATTCCCGCTTCTAAAAATAATAAGTAGATAGAGCAAACCCCAGTTTGACTCGATTAACCAATTCGAGTTGAGTCAAACTCAATAATTCTCCAAATCGTTCCGCTAGGATACAACCCTACATTGGATCCTCAAAACTTACTAATTTCAGAAATATTAGACTCTCTTCGTCCCATAATACTTGAGATCGTTTAATCCGATACGAAAATTTATGTGTTAAATTTTTGTGAAATTTGATGAAAAAAATAGTTATTTTTTAGGAATGGTGAGATTATTATGAGAGTAGGTAACAGATGTATTATAGTAGAATATGATTATGTGATTTTTTAAAATTAAATATTGGCTAAAAAGAAAAGATTGTAAGTAAATTGTGATAACAAAAACGAATGTTGTATATATCATGAGTCGAAGGAGTAATTTATATTCCCTCCGTCCCATAACAGATGCACCATTTTGACATGACACACATGTCGATGCAAAATTTGACACACATACAATAACGATCAAATGTATTTTTTTTTATCATGAAACAATAATGATTGTATAAATTACGTACTTCAATCTAATACATGTTGTGGGATGATCATACGATATTTGATTTAAAAACGAGACTTATATTCATGCATATAAAATAGTACAAAAAAAATATATGTTACATCTATTGTAGGACAGAGGGAGTATGAAATAATTCGTATTTTATATTCCCTCCGTCACATATTTATTGAAACATTTTCACCTGACACGAAAATTTATACCAATGTTGAATTTATGAGGATTTTTGTGAAGAAACAATTTTTTTTGAATGATAGTGAGATTTACAGTAGCATTTGTGAGAGAGGATTATTGATGTACTGTAACAAATGAGATTGATTTGATATTTTTTTATTTTAAAAGATCAATAAAAGATGAAAGGTTATAATGTTTTTAAGATTGATCAAATAATAAATGGTTACGATTAATATGGGACGAAGGGAATAATACATCATATTTTTTCGATCCCATAAACAATATAATGTTGCAACACCACTATATTATTCAATATGCATTTTGATAAGTTTCGTTATTCGTCCTAACGACATGAAAAAATTACGTCGCTGGTCAAAGATTGAAATATATGACTTAAATTATCATTAATATTTTATGATAATTTTATATAAAATAATATTTAATCATTGTATAAACAATTCATAATATAAATAAATTTATTATTTATATGTATAAATGTTATGTTTATTATGGACGAATTGAGCAATTTATTTGGCGTATATTTCATGCCCCGATGTCCGTCTAGTGCAAGTCATTTCAATCCTCCTCATCAAGGGGTATTATCGTCAAAAGAAAGTAAAGCCAACTCCGTTCCCTCTTCCACTTTCGACACGTATGAACCCTAAAGCCTGCAAACAAAGAAAGTTTTGTCCCACCAAAAACCCAAAAAAGATAAAACATTCTTTCCAAAACAAACACGCAGAAAGCACCATGTTTCAACGAATTAGATCCAGCCATTAATCATGCTAAGAAAAAATTTAAGCCTTTCAAAAATGAAATTGTAGTTCAAAAATGAGAAGAATACTTGTTGAACCCTTGACACGTCTTTTTTGACCTGTACCATTTTGTGTCTTGCCAGAATTATCATCAACACACTTTACATGTAAGATAAGTTGGAATAACATGAGAGAATCGGACTGTAAGGATATACTTATGAAGAAAAAAATCATGGTTTTAATTCTTTAAAAAAGAAAATCTAAAAGCAAAGCAAAAGCCCCTAATTACATGGTCAGGAATGAAGGTTGCTTACCAATGACTTAAATTTCTAACTTCAAAATGTAATTGAAACTTTGCAACTATCATAATATCTAGGATAGAACAAATTTGTTCTCAAGGTTTGGAGATCAGCTACTCCCTCCATCCCAAAATATAGAAAACTTTAATGCAATAAGGTTTATTGAGATAAACAGTGACTTGTATTATGGAACATTCCATCATTTTATACAATTTTAGTATGTAACAATAATGATAATTTATGTTATGTATTTTCATCCAGTCCTAAGAAAAATATCATATGACATCATTTCTTTGATCAACCGACATGTTGAGTACTGAAATAATAAGTATTGTTTTTGTCTCATATAAATTACGATAACATAACTAATTATCGATGTCTCAGATAAATCAAAGCACTTTCATAAATACTTCTTTCATCTCATAATTTATGCAATGACACGTACTTTAAAATATTTTGTTCTTATTATTAATGATGTCAAAAAAAATTAAATTGGTTCAAGATTAAAGTTCACAACTTAATGTATTATTAATATTTCACAATAATTTTATAAAAAATGGTCTTTAATCATATTAAATTAGACCTCGATATTTGTGCCGCTGTAAAATTTTTGGGATGATGAGAATTAAAATTTTGGAATATTATAAAATCTAATATATCCTTATTTTATATTATATTATCTCCACCATTATTATTTTTTCTCTCGATTTTGCATCACTCACAATTTTTTCCCAGAATCACAAAGATAATATATTAAAATCCAAAAAATCAATATATTTATTAATAATTATATCGATCGAGCACATGTGTTAATAATTGTAAAAGCCAACTCTTTATAATTTATTTGAAACAAACAAAATATTAGTTATATTATCGAACTTACGGAGTTTTTCTCTTTTCATAAGCAAAGAGTCTTACGGAGTTATATTATCCAAAGTTTTTTTCATCTAATACTCCTACATAGTCCTGCTTCTCTCTTTTCCAAAAAAGAAAAAAAGAACAGAAAAACCTGAAAAAAAAAAAAAAAATTTCTCTCTCTACACTGCCACCTACCCACCAATGCCCTGCACATCATAGAGATAAAGCAGGACAGAGAAAGCACCTCATCTCAAGGATGGGAGAGGAAGCCAATTAGGAAGAGGAAACCATTATTGCAACAACACAAAAAAACAAAGGTAAAGGAACAAGAAATTCTATATATAGCACCAAGCTCATACCAATTTAGGTCTGAGATTCAGAAAGCTCATTTCTTGCTCCCAAAAAAATAGAAAATTATTTGTCAGAATTGGGTAAATATATAATAACAAAAGTATGGGAAGAGGGAGAGTGGAGCTGAAGAGGATTGAGAACAAGATAAACAGGCAGGTGACTTTTGCAAAGAGGAGAAATGGGCTTTTGAAGAAGGCGTATGAGCTCTCTGTGCTTTGTGATGCTGAGGTTGCTCTCATCATCTTCTCCAACAGGGGGAAGCTCTATGAGTTCTGCAGCAGCTCCAGGTACGCAGCTCTTTTCTTTTTATTATGTTTGTTTTTGCTTTTTATTTTTTTGGGAAAAAAAATAATCAAAACTAGATCTTGCTTTTATTATGTGTTGGATCTAGCTTGTTTTTGATGGTTGATCTTTTTCATTTCTTATCTTTTGTGTTTTTCGGCTACATCTATTGAGCCATCTGTATTTTATTTTAATTTATTTGTTTTTTTTTTACTGAATATTCAGCATATTGGTCTAAAGATTTTTTCTATATTTTTTAGGGTATATTCATCCAAGATCTTGTTTAATTTTCATGCTGACCAGTCACGACAGACAGATCTGCTCAGTTTGATCTTTTTTTTAAGTATTGATTTAGGGTTTTCTTGAGCAAAATATGGAAGAAAACGAATTGTTTGGTGTTCTTACTTTTATGTTGCCTTTACTTTGAATTTGAAATTGGTGTGTAGAGACTCCAACAACATAGAAGAAATTCTAATCTTTATATGATTAAGTGTTACAGAATATCCATTTCTGATCAAAGGGTCATTAAAGTTAATTGCCGTTGTGGAAACCTAATTTCATGTTTGAGGTAATGTGCGTGTTTCCATTAATTAAGACCAGAAGCACATTGCAAGTACAAGCAAAAAGATGATAGATCTCAAAAGTCCGATTACCAATAGGTTTGAGATCTCGTGATTGGGTCGTAGTTTTGTTCAACCATTGTGGAATCATTAGTTGTTCGCGTGATGATGATTAGTATAGGTCATCCATCTTTGCATAAATAGAACGTGTTTGAGAAATCTCAAATCCCTATCAACCGGTTAGAAACAAAAATTATTTATCACTGAGTAAATCTTTTTGTACATTTAACCTTTTAGCACTATGCCAAGATACTGTTGGCTTGCTCGAGTCTAGGGAATGTATTTGGCTTGTGTCATAAAATAAGCCAGCAGCTCTTTCTCCTTTTGAATAATGACATAACTAGCTAACAATGCATGCAGTTAGAACTGATTTATGTGAAAAAATGTTATACATATCATACGTACTTGACTCAAATTTTCGACAGATTAGTATTTATACCAGTTTGATTCTAACTACCTCAGAAATTCAATCTGGTATGTCCTTTCTTGTGCCTTTTGATTTATGAGGAATCGAGTGCAAGGTCATGTCTACAGTAATGTTACTTCACGTTCCAGTCCTGCATAAACTCCAGGCCTGCCTTGCACCCAAGTATATTTTCGTTCTCCAGAAGTTATTAACCACAAGATACATACAACTTAGAACAGATATTGAGGCACATTGAATCAGCATAGGATATGCCTTTTTTCAATGGAGCAGTTCCTCCTATTGATTACGAACAAATCTATATATGTTGTCCTGGAAATGGAATCTATTGGTTTCGATTAATATGCATTGGATGTACTACGTGAAGTCCGTTTATTTTCATAATGTGCATCGATATCTGGCTGTACGAAAGTCGAAAGATATATGACTGGGAAGTTTTAGGTGCTGCTTGTTAATGTGTGTGTCAGGTTAACATATGATAACAAGGAGTTTAATTATTATTCATTATCTTTGCAAGTTTAACTTGTTAACTCTTACTTCAACTCAGAACAATTAGCCTCTTGATTTATTTGTACACTTGTTGCTGACTTCTTGTATACAGACAAACTGTGTTTTTATCTAGGGATTTTGCCATATAAATCCTTAAAATCTTCTTTATTTCCATAAAAATCTCTAAAATCTTTATTTTGCCATATCTCTAGGGATCATGCGATTTTATCTTTTTCGTTATTGTCAAAGATAGCATTCTCTCCATCATAGAGGAACAAAGATTTATCTCCTGTTATATATCTTGAGCACCCATTGTCCAAAAATCAAATGCTACTATCTCTCACAAGTGCATGCAAAATAGATTAGTTTGTTGACTTAGGAACCCATCATTCGTTGGGTCTCTTTCTTCTAACATTACAGTACCTAGGTATAAGAAAGAGCAATGCAACCTACTTTACGTACAACTGAAAAGTTAGTCTCAACAATTTATCACGTTCAGTAATATCATGTCCCTTGAAACCACAATGCATGCATACATATTCATCAGGTAAGTCTATGTATTTTTTTTTCTTTCCCATGGTTTCTTTTTAACATTTTTGTTTGGTGACATACCAAGTATAAGTGTGTTAAGTTTGTTTAACAACCTTCTCAAATCAATTCTATCTCCTGAAAAGTCAACAAAAAGTCAAATTCATTAGAAACCGTAGACATATCCATATTCATATTGTTGCTAGTTCTAACATGTATTATAATTTGAGGAACAATTTCAGCAGCGATCTTTCAAAGAGTGGTATCTTGTCTCAAACTTCTTTCAACTATAATACATCTATTAACTTCTCTTATAACTGTTATAATAAATCGTATTTTTAATATTATTCAATATAAATTTAACATACATATAAATTTTCGTTTCGGATTAAAATATTATAATTTTCGCAGGGCAGTGAGAGTAGTATTTATTTGATGGCATTTTCGTAATTTCATATCTTAGGGTTTGATAGCCATTAAAAGTTCTTTTAGCCGTCTTTATGTAAAAATAGAGCTAAGGTTGCATTGACCACCCTGCATTATGTGGGTAAGACAATCTCTCTATCATTATGTAAGACATGATAGTCCTCCCCACACCTTATATTATATCGATATGTTTTTTTCTTTCCTTTTCAGTTTCAATTTTTTGGAGATTGAAACATTGAAACCCTAACAAAGGAGAAACGGAGTTGTTTCTCTTAGCATATCCATATTTTTTGCTTAGATCTGTGTTTTGTTGTGTTGTTTTTGCACCAATGCAGCATGCAAAAAACGCTCGAAAGGTATCAAAGATGCAGTTATGCTGCATCGGAATCAAGCCAACCTTCCAGGGAGAACGAAGTAAGTACATTCTTTCCTTTGCCTTTTCTGATGAAAAGTTGTCGTCTTTTTGCAATATGAAATAGACTTCTATGTTAATGTAAATAAGTCTAGCTTGTTAAGACACTATACATAATATTCATCAATTGATACTCCCCTAGTTTCGGTTTCCTGGCATGATATTGGAACATATATTTATTCTGAAAATATCTTTTTCATTAATATTTGTCATTTGGTATGAATGGACATATGCGCATTGTTTATGTTTTCAAGCAAAAAAGGGAACATCTACATGTCAGTATACATTAGATACAAGCAATATTCATGAATTAGTTAGTAGCATAGTGTTCGGGTTAGATAAAGCTGATCTCTCAAAATATGAATAAACAAATGTGTTAGCGCGCCGGACATATGCAACAGTGTTGAGCCAAAGCGTTGGTTTGGAAACAGCCTAAGTCATAGAGGGAGTCAAACTATGGAGGTAATGAGTTATTGGTCAGTCCGACCCATACAACTATGTTCTAAGCATCTTATTCGTGCAACGGAACATTTACGAGGTTTACACATGCAGCAGAATAGTTACCAAGAATATCTAAAGTTGAAGGCGAAAGTCGACGTTCTGCAAAGAACTCAGAGGTAAGACAAGGTTTCATGTCTCTAATGTCATGTGAATTCGACTACACGACCCAGTTAACTCCGTTTTCCTTTTTCCCTACAGAAATCTGCTAGGTGAAGATTTGGGGGATTTGGGAACAAAGGAACTGGAACAGCTTGAACATCAACTTGACAAGTCATTGAGGCAGCTTAGGTCTACTAAGGTACCCAAACAGTTCTAACTACTCGTATTCCAATTTGAGCCAAGGCACTCTTGTTATGTACCCAAAAGCTTCTGCCCAGTTGCCTCACCTAATAAGTGGAGAGCCAAACTCTTACTCTTTTTTTATCTACAGAGTTGATCTTTCGTATTCTCCTTTAGCCCATTCCCTTTGAAAAATCCGATGGTAATTCAGTAAGAATTCCTAGATTTTTTTTTTTGTCGAATTACAAGATTAACGGCCAGCGGCCAGCTAGTGTGCCTCTGGCTATGACCTTCCATTCTCGAGAACATAACCGTGTGAAGGCAATTGATCATTGATGTGGTTGCTTTTGCAGACACAACATATGTTGGATCAACTAGCAGACCTTCAAAGGAAGGTGGTGATCTGCAACTGCTTAGTTCATCAATGATTACTGTACATATTTTTGATATCTGTAGTGGCCATGAAAGACACTGCTGTTGAAGCAACGTTTTTGTTTGTTCATGTTCCAGGAAGAGCAGCTACTTGAATCAAATGCGGCTTTGCGAAAGAAGGTAAACACAATTTTTCCCCTGTTAATAGAATCGTTTTCACTTGACCTCCCAACATGGTTATCCACTGAATCGGCTAACCGTTGTAATTGAAATCCTATATTTTTGCACAATGGTCGAAAATGCATTGTTTGATATGGTTTCGAGTGGAATCAGTCTCATAACATGTATAGGACATGGCTGGATATATATTGTTGGGACCTGTTTTGCATGTGCCTTATAAGTCGAAGTTAACTATCATCTTTATGATCAAAGATATTAATCATGTTAGATAGAATGATTCCATTGCTTCATTATTTTTTTCTTCCTTCTTTTTGGTGAAATACACAGTCGTTATTTGTCGTGAAATGCCGTCGATTTGAGGAAAAAGGCGCCTTGAAGGATACTGTCTTTCTGCATCTGAGCATAATAAGTTCTGTGGCTGCTTTAACTGGTGTTTGTGCATGCAAAGATGGCTTAGAGAGTTAGAGACTAGCTCTCACACTCAAAGCTTATTGAGTATATGCATCAAAACAAGACAATACGACTGTGCACATTATAGGAATTTTCAGTACAGGCCGGATGACGCTGGGCATTCTTAGCTGATGCATTCAACATGTTATGATGCAGTTGGAAGAGAGTACAGTGTTCTACCAGCAAGTGGAGGACAACCCATGTCAACAGAGCATTGATCCAAATGTTCGCGAGCATGCTCATCCTCATCTGGAGGGCTTCTTTGAGCCATTACAGGGCAACACCAGTGCACCCTTACAGAGGTAAACAAGTAAATTTCCGAGCCTGTAAACTACATGTTTTATCCATATATC
Organism: Drosera capensis; assembly: GCA_001925005.1. NCBI lineage: Eukaryota > Viridiplantae > Streptophyta > Magnoliopsida > Caryophyllales > Droseraceae > Drosera > Drosera capensis. The sequence continues at coordinate 14,539 of LIEC01007398.1, forward strand.
TTCCTACGTGACATTAAACTTGCGTTTCTGGACTCTTTCGAATCCAGGACAATTTTCGACCCAATGGCACTCCATCAGATAAATCCAGGAAACTCATCTCAGAATGCTGATGGTTTTGGAGTTTCATGGAGGCTCGGATGAGAACTTATGCATGAATTCTGCTTTTTTCTCTTTAAGTGGTTCAAGAGGTTAAAATCTATGGTTTGTGATGGACAACCAATAAGTTGATTTGCTTCAATAGGTTTAATAAACAAAGCATAATGCCAACATGACTTATGTCAAACGAACCTTCACCTATGTATGTAATAGGTCAATATAGCGCCAAGCACTATTTGTATAGCTGTAACTCCAGTTAGACGTGTAATTGGATGGTGTAATTGCGTAGTTCATCTCTCTCTAGTTTGAGCCTATGAGTCAATTGGTGATCATAATATTTATTATTTTATTATAGCAGAGAGCTTTTCCGTTATTTCAATAGGAAATGTGGCTAGATTTCTTGCAATTGAATCATAGCAGCTCGCCATGACACCTTTTTGGTATGATTCTAAGATTTTGTATGTCTATATAATGTTTTCAAAGTTTTGATTTGTTTTAGTAACTACCACCAATATCTCTCCGGATATAAAAAAAATGTGTTCGAATAAACTACAACCAATCACATAAACATTGGTCAATTTTAACATAAACATTGAATCATAATATGATTAAAATATTCCCAAAAAATAATCAGTCATTTTTTTCCATGAACCCAATTTTTCTCGGACATTGAATTTGATGGATTGACGAGGCATGCAAACAAAATTAGGGAAGAAACCACCAAAATCGGTGTGGATTTAGTTCGAAAATCATGAAGGTGTGATTAAGCAATTTTATTGTGAGAGAACTGACGAAAAGAGATGAAATGAAACTGAATAATAATATTAAATAATTATATAATTTTTTTAATTTTGATGATGTAGTTGATTAGTATCAAAAATCAAAATATCAATTCCTGAGAACTTTTTATGAGACGTATTAGATTTCCTTTTAGAATTAGAAATCCACGCTATCTATGTCGTCGATTGCATCCAACGACCTGCAACGAAGCACAGCACACCTGCTGTCCTTGAGTAGTCAGGACCGCACCATCATCATCAACAACGGCAACGACGCCTCTGCACTCTAAACCCTAATTTGCCGCCACCGCTGTCTCACCTCGCCCCTCCAATCCAGCGGCAAAGGGGAAGAGCGCAATCAATGGCAGCAACAAAAACCCCGATACGAAGAAGAAGAAGAAGAATCGCTCGAAGAAAACAGCACCGGCCGCCGTATCCATGAAACCCCAACCTCCAAAGCCAAACCCTTTCGAGACGATCTGGACTCGCCGCAAATTCGACATCATTGGGAAGAAGCGTAAAGGCGAGGAGCGGAGGATCGGGCTGGCACGGTCCCTCGCTGTGGAGAAGGTAACTGTTCTTTATTTCACTGTGATTGTAATTGGTGTGTGTGGGAATTGATATGATGGTGTGATTGGGATTTTCTGCAGAGGAAGAAGACGTTGTTGAAGGAGGATGAGCAGAGCGGGAAGGCGTCGGTGTTTGTAGATAGGAGGATTGGTGAGAAGGATGATGCTCTTGGTGAGTTCGATAAGGGGATTCTGCGATCTCAGGGCGAGCGGCAGGTAGAATTATTTGGATTTTTGTCTTGTGAATTTTTACTGTAGCTATCTGTTTAAGCTTCTGTTATCTGAGAAGAAACTGATCGCAATGAGGTGAATAATGAAATGACTTGAAATTCGATAATTTGTTTGAATTAGATTGGATAATGTCATTGTGATTACCCTTGCAAATATCCAGGGTTGCTTTTGCAGAATTACGTGGATTCTAAAATCTCTCTTCCATTGTGGATGTGGAAGTGTATGCCCAAGTATGATGTGTAATGGAAAGTACATAAATTCTCTCTTCAAATGCATTTATTTATGTTGTAGATTAAATTCAAGAAGAGTAGCATGTATAACTTGTCAGTTGGAGAAGATGAAGAGTTTGGCATTCATGGAGACTGATGATTTTCATGAAGAGCTTGAGCATGGTGATAGTGATGGGGATCAATCTGATGATGGCAGTAAGTGTTCTTTTTCTTTTCTTGTTAATGGCATAGGTGCTGTCTTGCTTTCCTATAATTTTCTAGCTTTGCAGGAACATCTCGGTCGAGGTAGAAGTGTGTGACTCTTATTTTTTTCAGGAGGGCTTTTTTTCTCTCTAGTAATGATCAAACACCAACTTGCAAATATATGTGGTATCATGGCCTATTCATCGAATAGGATAACCAGTGATCAATGTGGATGCACATCATTATAGAACTTTCTGTAAATGGTTTAGATAGCATGTAATGTGAAATCTGTCAATGTTTATGTTTACAGAGAGGAGTCATATCTTGAAGCAACTAGGCGCGCTGTCTTCTGATAAATTTTTGGCTAACGGTTCAACAGAGGGAGAAGAAAATGTAAGTTCTGCTTTATTCTGATCTTCACCAGCTGACATTACGTGGTAAGTGTTGATTGGAAATTTGGAGGTTTTTTTTTTTTGTTCTTCAGCATGCATGATTTTTATCCAGGAGTTGAGCTTTGTGGAAATTTCTGCATGTCTATTTGAATTTTTTATTTATAATTCTATATTCGTCTTTTTGACTGGTAGAGAAGTCAGTCATTTTGCATATTTGCTTATTTCACATTTGCTGCAGAGGCATAGGAGCAGTAAGGAAATCTACAAGGAGATCATGCTGAAGAACAAGCTTTATAAGGTGGTTTCTTGCTCCTAATATATTTGTGCTACTGTGTAGGAACAAATAGAAAGCTCATCTCCATCCAATTCTTTTCTGTTCATCTCCTAAAAGCATCTCAAAAATTCGTTTGGTCAAAAGCTAAGCATGTACTTTATTTCATATGCCGATTTTCTTCCACCTATATTATAACCTTCAAGATCTTGGCGAACGGTTAGACATGTTTGTGGGAACCCGTTAGTACAAATGTCCTTGCATAATGAAGACCTTTATGAAAAAGTATTATCATTGTGGAGTAGAAAGAATTCACTGTTATAACTTGGTGGATTTCTAATTATAGTTTTGGTATCACTTATCAGTGGTGAAGCTTATCTAATTTGACTGTTTCTGGCAGACGTAGATGGCAGTCCTATCCTATCTAAGATCATATCACCATTGCATTTTGCAGGAAAAAGAAAAGAAGCCTTCTAAATTTGTTACTCCCTTCGTCCCAAAATAAGTGAAACATTGTATCATCACACGTTTTTTTAGGGATTTCATTATTCGTCTTAACGACGTTAGAAAATTACGTTACTGGTCCAGTACATAACTTAAAAATATCATTGATGTTTCACAATAATTTTACGTAAAACGATATTTAATGTTTCACTGGTCCCGAGGATCGTTCGTGACACGTGCAACTGTATTACATCATTATTCATTTGTTTCACTCTTTTTGGGACAGATGGAGTATTATTCTGTGGACGGTCTGGACCTATACAATGTAGCAGGATTATTGAGCAAATCGGATGCTTCATGGCCTGACATATCTTGATATGACAGATATGTGTGCAGCTCATGAACAACTGATGTCATAGACTAGCTTTCATTCATCATGGTTGAATGTCCTTCTGGTTAATGGGTGAGGCTGAAATGCCTGATTAAGCATCTGATTAAGTGTATTAAGCTTTTATGGGTAACCAAACAGTTGGTAGTTGGTACCATCTTCTCTTTAAGCGGCTGCTTAATCTGCTTTTCAAAAATTGTTTTTTTGTCCTCCTTTTCAATCAGTTAGAGCCACCCGCTCTGCGGTGAAAGGGAATTTTCCAGATTTATAGCTGCAGGGTAATACAATAATGTTTGTGATGTTAACTGGTTTAAAGATATTTGCTTGATTGATGCTTGTTTTTGTGTTGTTTCAATCTGAGTTCCTTCATCGTCGTATGTATGAAATGATAATGTTTGTTATTGATAGGCTCAAAAAGCTGAGGTTAAGGAAGAGAATGAAATGCTGACTGAGCAACTGGACAAGGACTTTGAATCCTTGATGCAGGCAGAATCTTTGCTGTCTCATACTCGACCTGGCAAGCTGATTGCATTGCTAGCCCTTGTAAACAAAAACATCCCAAAAGAGATTATGGAGAAAGATCAGACATCTGTATCTGGCAAGAGCAGTTTGTCCAAGAAGGTATATTCTTATTATCCAAGACAAGATGAGGCTTATTTATATTTAATTTGATGTCATTTGGTGTAGAAGTTTATAAATCCCTACTTTTCAACTGACCTTTGTGAATTCATTCTTCTTGTATTTCTTTTGAAGATACATTTTATTTTATCCAGCTGGGCAATTGTAAAGTTAGAACTTGGGAGGTACATAACATGTGTCATGTTAGTATTAGCGAATCAGCCATTTAGTAATAGTTTCTGATTCTTAGCGTTTAAATGTAAAATAGAGGAGGTTTTATCTGTGGTTCCTAGACATATTTGCCAGACTAAAAAAAATAGCAAACATATTCTTGAAATCATTTCACTTCTATAGCTTGTAATGGAATTGAATTATAAGAGGTGTGTAAGTCTTGGAATATGTATCACTTAAGCAATGCCATTATTTTGTGGTTTGAAAGAAAATTTGGTACAATATGCCCTTTCCATTATTTCATAGCTATTGGTCATATCAAAATGACTTAAGCTGTTCTGAGATGGGAAGGATTAATTTGCATTATATAAAATACAGGGATTGAGCTCATGTATACAATAATCTCTATAAAATACATTTAAGCATGATGTTGCTACTTTACCTTGCTCCCTTATCAACCTAATACCCTTTTTCTCTTATAGGAAGAACTTGATTCTTATGATAAACTTTACAGTGAGATGCTATTGGAGGCACGTGCACGTGGAGTCCTTAACACAATTCCACGTGCAGAAAAGGAGCATGAAAAGCAAGAAGTAGTGGAGGTAAAGTTCCTCTGCTTGTAAAATTTGTCTTTAGCGTTCAGAACATAAATTTCACAGTCCATGTTGTAGTCATTGGCGTTTTATCCACTCTGAGGGATGGTTCTGTTACTGCACTGTACTTGTGCAGTTATGCTCTTCATTTGTCTTGGGTATAGCTGATGCGAATAGATGAAGTAAGAAGTATGTTGTATAGAAAGATCATATGTTGCGAACCTGTCAATAGATCATGAAAATAGGCGTTTGTCTGCGTACGAGTTGAGATGGCTTTCCAATTCTGACACTGACAGGCAAATAATAGGAATTTTTATAGTATTTGGAAAGTTGGTGTCATTGCTCATGCAAGCTGATCTTTTAAAAAAAAAAAAAAAATTAATGTGTGATTGTATCTTCAGAAAGATAGGCAGAGAAGAAAGCTTCCTACTGATGGTGGGGAGGAAGATGATGCATCTGAAGATCACCAGGCAGCATCGGCCCAAAGGTCTAGACCTGTTTCTGGTGATGATCGGAGACTCTTTCTCTCTTGATGAAAAAGTAGAGCGCAGAAAAGACTGGGTCGATGAGATTCTTGAAAGGGAAACTATACAGGATTCTAAAGACGTACTGATTCTGATAATTCAGAAGGTGATGAAGATGATTCTGATGGAACAGATGAAGAAAATGATGAAAATGCAGGAAATTTTGAGGACTGGGAACAGGATGATGATGATCTTGGTGCAGACGTGGAGGTCTAGTTTATGAAACTTTGTCTTAGAAATTCTGCACAATGCAAATGATGTGTCATTTATTTGTGAGGTCTAGTTTATGAAACTGTATCTGGAAATTTCTTCAGTGCCAACTTTGTGATCTCAACCTGCTAGGTAACTAGAGAAAGCCAGAAGTTTTGTCCTAAAGCGTTAATCTTCCTCAAATCAGTGCTGGTGGCTGCTATCGATAAATATTCTGAATAATGCCAGATGCCTCAGGTATGAGTTGCCGTTGTTCCTTAGAAATTTTGGAGTACATGTAAATAACTCTAAGCCTCACGTTTGGTTTTTTGTTACCTTTTTATCTTTGCTTAAGTAGTTTCAAAGTTAACTTGCTTTGTTTTCTCCTTATTCAGCAAGCATATGACCTACTTGAACTCAAAGCACCAAAGCCTTTGCTATATAAAAAAGAAGAGGTGCATGAAATCTGTGCGCTGGAGTTCCTTGATGTCGTGAGTCTGCCTGAGGATTCCGCCTTCTTCAGTTCTGACAACTTCAGGTATGTTTCTAACTGGTTCTTGATATAAGCCGTAAAGGAACTTGCCTCTTGAAGAGAGAAGTTCTTCTAAGTCCATATGCTTCCCTGCCCCTGCACCTGCTCGCACACCTGCACCTAGTTTTTGGTTCCAAGGAACTCCTTTGTTTTTTTCGTTTTTCTCCGTCCTCATGATATAGTGACATAGATGAAAGAATATAGCATTTGGTAATTGAAGCTTGGTCTGAGTCATGACTTTCGTGCTGATGCACAGCTTCCTGTAGGAAAACGTTGTGTGTGCATCATGACATCATGACCAGTGAAGCAATGCTTCTCTACTTTCCTGATAGATAACTACATAAATCGAGCGATATAATGTGAATTTATTTAAGTCACACCTTGCGTGAGTCATCTGTCTCTCTCGACCATATTTTTTTCATGACTCACCAGAACTTATAAATCTTCCATCCTCCCGCATTTAAACAGAAGCTGGGCACCTCGTTCCGCTCATCTAGTAGTTATTTTTTGTGGTCTCTGTTGTGCTGTAGAAGAATGAACTAATGTACAAACTCAAAATGCAGAGCCAGTGTGCTAGTGTCTGCTGTTGAAGTTCTCCCAGAATTTGTTGAATTATATGGAGAACTCAGAGCCTTTCCTGAAATATTCTTGCCAATTTCAAAGATAACAGTTAAGTGACAGAGCAGGCACCTTGCCAGGGCTCTTGCAGGATAAACTCGGAGATGTTGCTGATATCATCACTAAGAAGGTCGATGAACTCCACAAGCTGCGCCAACCACTTCAAATGTGGAAGCAGAAGCCAGTGCCTATAAAGCTTCTCAACCCGAAGTTTGAGGAGAAGTAATGCCCTTCTTGCTCTTTTCTTGTCGAATGCAAAGTTTTGTAGGATATGCCTGTCACTCGATTAATATGATAGAGTTAGGTTACCGAAATGCTATTTGTTTTGTAGTTTCGTGAAAGGTCGAGATTATGATCCAGACCGTGAGCTAAAACAGGAAGGATAATTGAACAAACGTTTAAAACAGGAAGCTAAGGGAGCAGCACGTGAGCTAAGGAAGGATAATCGTTTCCTGTTCGAGGTGAAAGAAAAGGAGAGGGCAAAATTAGAAGAGGAAAGAGCAGAGGAGTATGGCAAGGCAAGGGCTTTCCTTCAAGAAAAAGAGCATGTTTTTAAGTCTGGGCAGCTAGGAAAAGGAAGGAAACGACGCAGATAAACTCACTGGCATTTGACTAGCAAATGGCTACCTACATTCGACATCTATCCTATTGCCATGGCTCCTACCTCAAATCTTTTCCTCTGTCAGTTTGTTGGTTTGCAGCGCTGCTTTGTCCCCTTTTGTAACTTATGCTTCTTTGCACCCTACTTCGAGCCCCCTCTTTAACTTATCCATAGCAATACAACCCTCTTCTGTATACTGATCGATACAACCCTCTTCGGCATAAGGTTCTATTGCTCGCTTATCCTCGTCCCTTTCAGGGTCATGCAATTTTGTGCTCTTTGCTAAGGTATTGGTTAGGACAGCCGGTACTGTAGCTGCTTAATGTGCCTGTTGTCTACTCGACTAACAGGAATTGTCGGGCTGATAAGGTTTTATTAGAAGCCTGATATGTGCTTCATGATATTGCTGCTTAATGTTGTAACAGAGTATTACCCCAAGTTTTATTATCCACTCATGGTTTTGATTGAGGAATGTGATCTTGATGTCCATTTTGCCGTCTATGCTAGAAAACTGCATTGATATTTTTCGCATTGATACTTTTCGTTTTTGTACACAAAGTGGATACTACTGTTATATGCGTAGCTATACATCAAAAGCTACCTTGCACAAAATCTTTGTAGGTGGCGGGAGAATGAGTTAACTGTCTCATCTCAGCTTGTCTCCTCTTTGATGAGCTCTTCCATGTGACGAGGTAGACTCGGAGGCCTGTTGTTCATCCATACTTGCTCTTCAGGTCCATCGCCCGAGGATGCCATCCTTGCAAGCGCATGGGCTGCTCTATTCAAGCTCTTCTTGATGCGCTTGATATCCAAGTTGACAAAATGTTGCTGGGTTTCATTGATATTAGTAATCACTTGGTCGATCGCGGATCTCGTTTTGATCTCCCCGCGAACACGGCCTATGATTTCCTCAGAATCACCTTCCACCCACAGACGTCGTATCGTGAGCTTCTTCGCCAGCAGCAGTCCTCTCCGTAGTGCCTCTGCTTCGGCCATGGAAATGTTGACAATGTGATTCAGTCTATACGACGCGGCGATCACCATTGACCCCTTGTGGTCTCTGATGATGCATCCTGCTCCTGCCAACTTTTTCTGAGGGCGAACCGACCCATCAAAGTTCAGCTTGTAGAACCCTTTAAGTGGTTTCTCCCACACCTTTGGCCCTACTCTTGATGCCATTGTTGAAGGCAGCTGCCGATGTTCCATGGTTTTGCCTTGGTAGTTATAGATGGTATCATGTTTGTTCCTGGCATTGAGAATGGCCAACAGGCCAGGTGCCGCTTTGCACCAGAGGAGTGTAATTAACTTGATGTGGCAGACAGTAAACAACTAAGCATACCTAAAAACTATAGGTAGGTAATGTGTCAATTACTCCATTATAAATTTATACTGCAATTCATAATTTTAATTTAATTTATTTTATTTTTTATTTTTTTGGTAAGAACAGCTAGCTTGTTTGTGCCCGAACTATCAGCCAACGAATTTTTACATGAGGTAAAAATGATGTATTTTTTTTTTTATTTTTTTTTGGGATTGGTCTTGTAATCGAGTAAAACAACAACGGCTTGATCGCTCGAATTGATTCTAAACAAAACCAATTCTGACCTTAGTTTAATTGAAAAACAACTTAAAGTCTGACACAACAATCGATGAATGTTATTATTATTGATGTTTTGAACGAGCACGATGAATGTACGTTAAAGTCTAGAGATATGGTGAATGTTAAAGCAAGCAGCGAAGTGAGCTGGGAAACGGTAAAGCTCGAGAGACCATTTTGGCAGCTCTAGCTAAGTTTAAGGCTCGTTGCGTGGAAAACGATAAAACTCTCAAGGCAAGTGTGATGCGGAACAAATATGCAGTAGGTAACGGGTTATCTTACCATTCCACAAGCCACAAGGTGTGTCCAGCAGCTCTAAAGGGCTTTATGTGAAAATATTAGAGGTCACTGGCTCCTTGATTTTTGGTGGTCGTCGAGTGGTTGGGGTTGGAATGAATTCGAGCACTTGCTTCCTGCTTATGTTAGTAAAATCAAATTGCCATTCGTTGGTGTTTGGGATGAATTAGGCATTCCGGACAGCAGGTCTTCCAAAGGCACAATAGATGGCAAATTTTGACCAGGTTGGGCCAAGAGATCATTTGGTTAGCTGCTCATAAAAGGTTGATGATACCCTTCTAAAAAAACAGAAAAAAAAAATGATGCGTATGAATCGAATTCGAATAGGATGTCAACGAATTCAATCTTGAACTTTGGTTTTTCTTTTCGAATCGAACATCTGTCGATCTCAAATACATGGGAAAAACTCGAGCTCGAATTGAGTTCGAGTATGTCTCGTCAAGTTTTTCACTACACTTCATGTATTTTATCGGATATCAAATCGAATCAAACTCGAATCGAATTAAATTCAATCATTTCTATCGACATTACTCGAAAGATCAAGTGTTATTTATAGCTTATAACCATGCAATGTAACTGTCACCAAAAAACTTATTAAAATAAATACCAAACATTACATAAACCCATCAATGAACATATAAAAATTTTCTTCCTCAAAAGAGAGAAAAAAATGAACAACATATCAGAAACACATCATAAAATAAGATCATATAACCATACTCAAGGATCACCAACCAAACTGTTTACAAAACCAGTAAACAACTATAAAAAAATTCACATCATATAAGATCATATTAACAATCTGCCAACCTAGCAACTATGATAAACTACAACTCTTGCCAATTAAGATCATAGTACATGATGACAATTCACAAGTATAAATATGTCCAGCCACTATTTCTCGGCTCTTGCAAAAAGATCATAATACATGATTACCAAAATAACATGCACGAACAGTCATCCAAACCACTTTCAACAAAAAAAATATCCATTGGCCCAATAATACATCAAAACCCATATGGCTTTAATAATCCAATGGCTCCTAATTTGTCCGAGTTTTGGTCAAGCCTAACAATCGAATTCGGAACACGAGTCGATATCGAGTCAAACTCGTCAAATCTGTCGAACCTAAACTTCATCTGAGTTCGACTCGAAACCGAACTCAAATCGATTCGAATTGATTCTTAATCAAGTCAAACTCAAACAGTTAACGAACCATTAGACTTTGGTACAGCCCTAATGATGGCAAATCAACTGACTCGAATGAGACTTTTTTTATGTGATTTATGTCTAGTATAATTAGACGGTTGAATCACCAACAATTAAACAGTTTAAAACCATAAATTGAACTGGATAATTAAACAGATTACTTCCAAACCAATACCAACGATTGATCTGTTTCAATTCACACGTTAAGTCGCTAATCGGTTTTGTAAACATTTTAATATCCTTAAAAAAAGAATTGTTAGATGGTTTCACAGTGAATTTTGTAGTTCTGCTACGACATGGTCGGACTTGGCGAATATCGTTTCGTACGGAGCCGAGTTTTTTCCATGAAAATAACAGGACAAAACGAAGTGGATCGGTGTGATGAAAATATGTGAGATATAAACTAAAATTTGATCAACACAAAATATATTATTTCTTATTCTCACCGTTATATATTAATCATAATGTTTTTTGATCGGAATAAATAAAAAGGATAATAACGGAATGGAAGAATTTTGATCCTTATTTTGAACCGGTCAAGGAGACGAGGGACGAGGTAGAATTAACAGGATAAAAACGAATTTCCCCCGATCAATTCCAAATCTGCTCCGTGCCCATCTCAACCACCCACAGTTCCAATTGCTGATAACGATGTCGCCGGCTTCTAAAGATGAAAATAGTGCGGGTAATTCACATTTAACGAGATGCAAAATATGATAGCAGATGGGTTTGAAAATTGCACTCTAAATACAAGTTGTAACTTGTAAAATTCGAAAAGTTTTAATGAAAACATTAGTTTACGGAAGAATATAAATGCAGAGAAAATTGGAATAAGCTCTCAGGCGGAACGGAAGTTGTCAGCTCATGAAGTTTGCATCGGAATAGCGTATACTGCCGATTAAAGGCACTCATCATCATCGAGCAATCAATCCCCAAACCAACAACATAAGATCAATACCAAATTCAAAGAGAGAAAGAGAGAGAGAGAAAAAAGAGAACTAACGAAAAAACCAGAAAACTAGAGAAATATTTGCAAGACACAGAATTCGTCTTGGGAGTGATTATCAGAGACTTAAATACATAGCAATCACGCTTTGGGGGGTGATAAACAACCCCAAAATCGTATTGTTGCAGTTTTGTTTCTCATCACTTAATTTCCACCAAAACAATACCATCAAATCGCAGAGGAACAAAAAATTACGATAACCATTGATAAAAAAACAAAAAAAAAAAAAGCACGATCAAAGAAATCAACCAGACGACGGGATAAGAATTTCCAGAGAATGCGACAATGAAGATATGATATGATAAAAAAACAAAAAAAAAAAAAGCACGATCAAAGAAATCAACCAGACGACGGGATAAGAATTTCCAGAGAATGCGACAATGAAGATATGATATGATAAAAAAACAAAAAAAAAAAAAGCACGATCAAAGAAATCAACCAGACGACGGGATAAGAATTTCCAGAGAATGCGACAATGAAGATATGATATGATAAAAAAACAAAAAAAAAAAAAGCACGATCAAAGAAATCAACCAGACGACGGGATAAGAATTTCCAGAGAATGCGACAATGAAGATATGATATGATAAAAAAACAAAAAAAAAAAAAGCACGATCAAAGAAATCAACCAGACGACGGGATAAGAATTTCCAGAGAATGCGACAATGAAGATATGATATCATGATATAGCAGTTCTGATGCTAGTGACGAGAGGATGCCATTTAAAGAGAAAAATCCCAACCCTAGATCGGACGGCTGGCTGCTGCTGCGATGATTTGCGAGAAAAGATGCTTGACGGCCCACAATCACAGTACATCGGCCCATTGTGCCGCTACTACGGATTGGACTGGACATGCTCACCACAAGCCCACACCTGTGACTGTGAGGGGTCCAATGATCTCTTAAACGATGACCGTTTAATAATCGATTATAATTAATCGATATTTTAAATGATTACGACTAAATAATTATTTTGTAATCAATTTGATAAATGATTAAAAAAATAAATAAATATTCAATTTATTATTAGTTAATCGGGTTATAAAAGATTTTTTTTTTATAAAAATGACTTAATATGTTCAATATTTATAATCGATTAAGAAAGATTTGATAAATGATAAATACATTTTGTTATCCAATTAAATGGAATAATTATACAGTTAGATTATATCGTTATCCTAATGATTTCGATTAAAAACCATAACCAAACCGATCAATTAATCATTTTTAGTTTTAAAAACAAAAAATCGAACCCTTCAATGAATCGATTAATCAATTTCGATTCGATAAAAAATTTTATAATCATTTTAACATCCTTTGCTGAACATAAAGGGGTAGAATGATGCAAGGAAGTCCAACACTATGCATACATTAATCACACAGCCTTCGACTTAGGTTCTTATATTCGGATCAGGTAAGACACCTTGTCGAGAACAATCCAGCAAAGTAAAAACACCAAAGAATGGAGAAAACTGAGTAGAAAAAAGCGAAAAAAAAAACATAAATAACTAAACCATCTATCTTATTTTATATATATAAAAAAGAAGAAACTCAACAATCTATCTTTTACCACGACCTTTCATAGCATGATCTGCAAGCGGGCTCAGCTTCTGTACACCAAAATCTGAAGCCCTCGGCCTCAGCATGCAGGCAGAGCAGACTCACATAGCATTGATGCTTATGCAAATAACGCTATGCTACACCGACAAGAGAATACACTGTCGCATCATCATGCCGTCAAGAGAAACCTCTCTTTCATCCGAGAGATGAGCTTGAATCTTTCCTCAGATTCAACTTGCTGGCGCAAGTCGGATCTTGATGCACGGTCAGGGTGAAATCTTAGTGCTGCTTTTTTGTATGCTGCATGCACCTGGGGAAAAAAACGTACAGATATTGTTAGTGTTCTTAGATCATTTACAGGAAGGTTCCTTACTCAATACCTAATGCGAAAAAGAAATAAAAATGGGAAGATTTTCGGGGGAAAAGGAGAGAGAATATGAGGAGAAAGACGACGACATTGCCTCGATATACCAAGGATAAACTTGACAATCTAGTAACTACACAAACCTATTGAATCAAGATGAGGAGATAACAAGTTGTGAAAGGAATAGCACAAGGCTTGAAGGTGCCAAGTCCTATACATAGCGGTTCAAGCAAGTACCTAGTCTTGCAAATAATAACACCAGAGTGCTTTCTAGACGATAAGAACCACCACTAAGACATATGCTTGAATGCTTAAAATGCAGGTCAAGCAAAATGGATTATGGTTATTCAAGGACAAGACAACTCACCTCATGAGCAGTGGGATTAATGCCCACATGAACCCCAAGGCTTCGAAGCAATGAAGCCATGTCACTGCATGTGATTTCTAGTCTATGCAGCTCATTGCGTATGTTGGCTCGAAGTTGCTCCTTCATGTTCATGTTCTCCATATCCTGCATTAGATATAGCAACCATAAAAATCAACTGTTCATATATACACCGACAGCATGAGAAACCGTCTTGCGCTATACCCATTTACATTTTCCAATAAAGAATTAATAGTGATGGGTATAAACCTTCTTTTGTGTTTCTCGGATTTCTTCCACACGTTGCTTTTGTCTTCTTTCCATGTCCATTATACGAGCAGTTTCAGCTCTTTTTCTCCTACGCAGTCGCTGTGCTTCTTCCGCCTGTGATGGAAGTCAATGGCAATCAATATTCACGATCAAACACAAAATTACTCGCAACATAAAGTAATCAAGAAATTACATATGTATACCTGAATTTGCAATTGTTGTTGCCTAGAAGCCACTTCTTCTTCCATGGCTCGCTTGTATTCATCAGTCTCCTTTAGTTTCTGTCTGTCAATGATTAAAACGTCCTGAGAAAGCTCGACACGCAATGATGGCGGTCTATCATTTTTGTTGTCCACCACTGGATTACCCGAAGATGACTCGGCTGCAGGATCTTCCTCCATTGGGCCATCCATGTCACGGCAGCCAGAACCATGCAATTGTTCCTCGTCAACCTTCTGACCTTCATCAACCACCTTTCCCCCTTCACCTTCTGATTTAGGGTTGGAAGAGGAGGGTTCTTCAGATAGTCTTCGCTCTTCGCGACCGGTCTTCTTCTCGAGATTACATTCACTGGGAGCAAAAAAGGGTCTCAATTCTGTATCAGAATCAAGGGGAAGTGTCCTACTAGGATCAGCATCAACACTCTGAAGCTTGTGCTTGAAGTTAGGTTCGTCATCAGATCGATCGGGAGAGCGGAAGACAAAATTGTGCTCGATATTCGGCTGACGGTTAAACAGGCAAGGCTCGTCTACAATGTCTAGATCCTTATCACGCGACAAAGGTTTCCCTTCATTGGCTTGGTTGTCATTCATTTCAAAGGCGGATGGCATGCTAGCCTCCGGAATGGAGTGGTCTTCATTGCAAAAAGGACGATGGCCATCGCCGAATTGTTTAAAGGAACTGTACCCAGTATCGTGAGACGAGTGATTCTGCACAAAATCTGATTCTGTCGCCTCACCAGTAGCACCTCCTTGAGTTTTACCCGATGCGTCGTTTCCATCTGCAGTGCAGGGTGGAAATGTTTCATCCTCGTACCTAGGTCGTGCTGAGCTAGATGGACCACGATCCTCAGCTTGCACTTTCTCTCTGCTTTCTTCTCCATGACAATGGTTATGAGAATCATTTGAAGCAGGCGGATCAGCATGGACTTCTGACCCAGACCAAATCTTATGTTTCTCGTTCTTCCTTTTCTGAAAAGCATGTTCCCACTGTTCACGAAGCTTTCCGGTAGAACCCTCCATCAGCTCACAGTCGGAGCAGTCACTATCAGATGAATCAAACTCAGAATCCGGTCCCAGGCCATAGCGATTTGTGGAGCCAACTTTGCCAGAATAAGTTCGTTTGAACTTGGAAAGATTAACAGGGGAAGAAGTGGATGCTGGGTAGCTGTCCCTTGAAGTGGGATTAGCATCCTCATCCGGTGTGCTGTCAGTATGACCTTCTTCATCATCGTCATCAATACTGATTACCTTGGATGTTGAACGCCTTCCAAGCTTTTCAAGCAATGATTCAGGTAAGTCGACAATGATAACATCATGAAAATCATCACTGTCAACATCAATGAGGACAACATCATTGATACTAAGGCTTTTAGTACATCCTCTGAGAGTTCTTTTCCCTGCAACGGGTTTAGATTGAGAAAGAACATGGTTCACATTTCCACTCGTTGTACACTCCTCAAGGGGTTTCTTCCCAAAAACTGGTTTTGACTTTGGAAAACCTCTTGATTTTCGGGCAGATCTCATTGGCCTGCAATAGAAAAAGGACCGAATATGAGAATTCTCAAGGTAACATCATCAAATTCCATAGAAACACGAGAAAAGGAGACAATAGTGATTCGTATGCAGAAATAACAAATATCGAAGCTAACAAAAATAATAACAAAGCCTTCATCAATATAAAGAATAGATTGCGACGAGCTGGCTGTTGGAATTGTAAGGGAGCATAAAAAAAAGGCACGTGGAATCTGTCATATGAAATGTAACACCCTTTTTATCTTGTTAGAAAACAAAAAAAATCCACAGACAATGGCACAAAATTTTCCAACTGCATTGAGAAAAATACAGCAAAATGGCCTGAAGCTCTCCTCATGGAGCATAGAGGAAAGAAATCAGAGAGAAAAGGCTTTCCAAACCATCAAACTTGAAGAGCAAAAAAGGACATTACCAAATAATCCAAGGAGAGGTCAATTTCAACAGATTGCTCACGCATTGTAACTCAGTGCCAGTAAAAAATCTGAACGGGCCCTTAATCACAAATATTTCAACTCATTTCAACATTACCAAACACCTACTGCTTATTAAAAATCACAAATATTTATTCACTTTCAGCCATAAACACTCAAAGTCACTTTTTTCCGTTTTACCAAATGGGCCCTTAATCTGAACCAAGAGTAAAATATCATCATCTGGATTTTCCCTAGAAAACAAGTCCAATGTCCCAATCATGTACTATTTGTTTTGGCGAAATTGAAATTACAAGATAGATAGAATCCTACAGAAAGTGTAACTAACTGTACTACAGATACATAAGAAAATGTGTAAACAACCATACTGAACACATTATAGACCCAAATGAACGTGTGAATAGTCATACTGAATGTATAATAACACAACAGGATGAATAAATAAAACAAATTGGGGCAACAACCCTATTAATTGGGTAGATGAAAATACTAATTGTGCATTGCAAACTGCAAAACAGCCTAATGAAATGTAGATAACCTTAACATGCCAAATAACCCAATTGACTATCTCATTAACCGAACTGATTGTGTAAATAAAACTACTCGATACAAAATTTAAGGTTCAATTTCTTTCAACGTAAATAACCAAGTGGTGTGATCAAACCTTTCCCTCAACCACATGGCTACAAGTTCAATACTCGCCAAGGATGTCAGGAAAGTAGGAAAAATTTTCTATATATTACAGTAAGAGTAAGAGTGTAAGAATGCACACATCATGCTCTACCCAGACCATGCACGTGAAAAAATCATCTTGGTTGTAATATTTGCATTAGATTTTATAATGAAACACGTCTCAAACAAACATCCTTCCATATCGAAAACACCAAGAGCAATTTGAAGTCAATAGGGTTGCCAATAGCTTTGCTTTATTCCAACCCTAGACAACAACAAGAATCGTCTCTCCTCCACTGAAAGCTCCAATCTTAAAACACATTGAAAAATTGAACCATAGAAAAAGGATATGATGGAGCCCATGCCTCGGATAAGCATGTGATCAAACAAGTTTAACTGGTAAAAAATTTATCTGCACATAACACACCGTAATCTTTCCCTCAGCCATGTGGATACAAGTTCAATTTTCTGTAATTGTATTTGTATTACATTGGGGATAAGATTGAGTGCATCTCGTTCTAGCTAAACTCTTCACTTCATGAAATCACCTAGGTGTGGTTGTATTTGCCTTTGTTTTTATGACGAAACACAACTCAAATAAACATCTGAACATAAGACGACACCATGAGCCATTGGGAGACCTGTTTTGGTATCATTCTCTAATTTGACCTCTTTAAGGTTGCCCATAACTGTGCTTCATTGCAGCCATATACACCAACAAGTATCGTCTCTTACCCACTGAAAACTCAAAGGTTAAGCACATTGAACCAAAGAAAAGAGGATATGATCGAACCCATGCCTCAACAAGAATAAGATCAAACAGATTCAACTTCTAAAATTTCCAGTGTAAAACCAATTTCTAAGTGGACATCAAACCCTAGGATTGAAAGAGTGTTGCCTCATTCCAAGCCAGAACAACAAAATAGCATCTAATTTCGCATGCTAGAAAAAGGAGATGGTATGATGAACCACCCCATGCAACAAAACGATCAACTCCATCAACTTGACCTTGACATCGCAAAATTAGGGTTCCGTAGACCACAGTGCGCACACATCCAGTCAAAACCCTAGCCACCAAAACAATCTCGAAAAACACCTTCCCCACTTCCCCCAATTTTCACAAAACCCTAGAAATTATAACGCACACATCAATCCTCAAATTCGATCCGAACCCGCAACTCCAAATCAAAACAGAATCCAATAAAACCAGTAACAGCAGAAGCAATTGCCACAACAACAACAAGTTTCGAAAATTAACATCATCGATTGATCGTTCGAATGAATCACCTGGGAGATGATTGGAGCTGTGCCCACCGAAATCGAGCATGCAAACAAAGGGAAAACACGAAAAAGGGTTTTGGAATTGGAAGGGGGAGAGGTAAGAGATATCGAATCTGTGGGCTGACGTCACTGGTGACGATCGTGTCGCCAAGGAGTACAACTTCGGCGTGAGAGGGGAGGAGAGGAGACTCGGGAGACGACCGTTCCCTTCGTCAGGTATTTGTGGAAAAAACTGGAAATAATCTTTTCGAGTCGTGGGTGAATTGAGTTAACGAGGATACGGATTCCTCCACTCCACTCCATTTCATAATATAAATTT
>LIEC01007399.1:0-32170 GCA_001925005.1 Drosera capensis
GTCTTTGCAATTCTTGTTGCGCCCACGGTTGAAGTCCATCCATGAAGTAGATGAGCTTGTCTTCCTCCGACATGTTCGAGATTTGGAAGAGCAACTCCGTGAAACTCTTCACATAGTCTCGAATCGTACCCTCTTGCCTCAACTTGCGAAGTTGTAACTTGGCCTCATGTTGAGCATTCCCCGGGTAGAAGTGAAACTTGAGGTCTCTCTTAAAGTCCTCCCAAGTCTCAAGAGAAAAGACACCCGCTTGGATATCATTGCAACGACGACGCCACCACATGGTCGCCGTGTCGGAGAGAAAGAGAACTGCCGTCTTGATCTTTCCCTCTTTATCCTCAATACCCATGTGATCAAAGTATTGATCCATGTTGAAGAGAAAAGCATCAATCTCCTTCGCATCCCGCTTCCCCGAGAAGGCCTTTGGCTTAGGGACATCAATACGAGATCCCTTTCCAAAGCTACCACCTCCCCCATTCGCTATGGCCGCCCGACATAGCGAAACGTTTTCCTTCATGACCTTCAACTCCTCTTGAAGAGAAGTTACCTCGGTGCGAACATCATTGAATTGCGCTTGGAGCTCTTTACGAAGTTTATCCATGAGAGAATTAAGAACACCTTGTAACTCACCTTTGAATGCGTCCTCCCGAGCATCAATGGTCTCGTTGCTTGGCACGTCGTCCTCCAATCTCTCCACCATCTTGTCCATGATCTCCTCCATCCTTACGAGTTGAGTCTCGAAGGATGTTAGAACATCCTTCGACTTCGTCTTTCCCTTACGCAAAGTGACATTCGCGGTGTTTGCCTCCTCGACAAACTCGGTCATGTTGCTTGCATCCGGCATTCCCTTCTTACTTGAACCGCGCCTTGATACCACTTTCACGAAGTAGGATCGTTTCTCTGATACCACTTGTCACGGGGTTAGACTCTCACAACCCGTGCGGCACTCAAACTACTCTCACCCTTTGTTTGAGCTCAGCCGAACTCGCTCGCCTTCAATGGCCAAGTAAGAACTCGCAAGAGAAATGGACACTCGGAACAAGTTTTGAGAGAAAAACATTTGGTATTACTCTCGGGTTTTTGTATGCTTACAACTCTTGGGATCTCTTTGAGGATGGCTTCCCGAAGGATGGTTTGGCAAATGAGCCAAACCTTCCTTATAGACTACTCTAAGGAAAGTTCTAGACTCCATGTTCTAGACACTTCCTTTCCTAGGATTTACAAGAAGGTTTTAGAATCATCTAGCAAACCCTACCAAACCCTACATATGTACATAATGTCCTAGAATTCTCCGGAATTCTCCCGAGCCTTTCGCAAAATTATAGAACTTGGGCCATCTTTGATGGGCTATTTTCATGGGCCGCATCAATGTGTCACGAGCTTTTTATTGGGCCAAGTTCGGCCCGTGACATACTGGTCACGGTAACAGTTTTTCGCAAACCATGCTACACTCAAATTATTCAATTTTTTTTATTTGAGTTTATTTTAACTCGTAATCCAAAAAAAATATTTTAAAACATAAAAAAGTTTGGATTTGAAAACAAATTTGTATTGAGAATATTTGAATATTTACAAATATATACGTTTGAGTTTATAAGAATGTGATGAAATGAGATGATTTGATTAAAAGGACCTCATCTATATATATATATACCCGTGAAAAGTTCTAGATTTGTCATCTAAATTTTTTCCCTTTTTCTATGTACAAAAATTCTCTTAGAACATTTCTAATTCTAGAAAATTCTAAAGAATTTCGGAAAAAACTAGAGAAGTCATGAAACTTGTGTGGAATTATTCAAGATCAACCTCTCCACTTGATTTGTCCGTGACATACTGCTCTGGTTTCGGCTACGATTTGAGTGCAAATCAATTCTTTTCCTTGGAAATTAAGGCTTGTGTATCATTTTTGTTTTTGTATTTTTATTGATGAAATAAAATAGATTATTAATATTATATTTTATTTTTAAATGGATTGTGGAGACAAAAAGACAGAAAATTATAAAATAATTTTAGTTTTCGTTATTGATTTTTTGATTTCATTATTGATTTTAATTTTTATGATTTTGAACAATAATACCAAACAATCTAATTTCTAATTTCTCGCTCTCTTTATTGGTTCAACCTAGTTCGAATCCAGCACAAAACAGAACGATTCATATTTGGCTTGATTATTAGATAGATGAGCATGTACATTCTTTGACTTGAATAATAGTTTGATCCTCGTTATAATGTTTGTGACTAATCTGTATCTTATTATTGAGTGCTTGTGACAGGGTTGGCTGTTTCACCATTGTCATCAATGATCATTTTAGACCCATTTTCAGCTACATCAAATTTTCTATCCGTTTCAAATATGTGATTATGTAGAATCTTGCTGACTATGAATCTATTTTTGTCTCTCCTAGAAAGCAAACAAAAAAGAAACAGAGAAACAAACAACGTCGTCCGGGTGAAAAAACGCGAGTGGGTGATCCTGTTCATGTCGAGTTAAAGGTTATAGCAATCAAAGGCCCCTTGAAAACTTAATACACTATAAAAAAAGATAATCTTGATCTATCAAAAAAAAAAAAGACGAGGAAGAAGTTAATCTTGACAATGTTTGTTACTATATGAGGACTGGATCGGATATAACTTGTTCATTTGTTAAAGAGCTTTTCATGGGCACAGATATGAGAACTTAACGATTAACATAACAAACGGTTTATACATGAATTATTTAGCCAAAACCATGCTCATTTTGTTTCCTTTATCCTCACAACACATGTAGGCATGAAGTTATCCTCAAACTCTTGAAGTCGTATCACAAATGTTGAGATCTTTGTCGTTTAATGCAAAAATTGATCCAGTGTAGAATACTCAAACGACTAGTATCGAGATCCCTTAGCTTGTTCCAATGTTCTTAATTTCTCCTCTTTTTTCTACCGCCAAAAACAACTCTCTCACGCCTCATTTTAGTGTTCCCTCACGTTACCCTCCTATTCTTTGCGTACAGTAACAGCATCACACCACCCAAGGGCAAACCCGCCATTTCCACTCCACCTGCAAATATCCCCTCACTCTCCCCCACCAATCCACACCTCTCCCTCCCCACCTCATCTCCACCGCTCATGGCGGCGACGGCGACGGCGGCGATTTTCGGCGCAATCTCCAGCTTCTCCGACTCCTCCATCTCTCGACCCTCCATCTCCGGCCAAAAACCACGCCACATCCAAATCGAGTCCCCTCACAGGCCCAATCTCATTTGTTGTAGAAGTTTCCGGCGGCGGAATTGGACTGTGGTGAGGGGGAAGGAGAATGCGGTGGATTTTTTCGGAGACGAGGAGAACGAGGAAGGAGAAGAGGAGTACGAGGAGTTCTTCGTGTGGGAGAAGGAGATGAGGAAGAGAGTGAAGGATTTGGAGGAGAGGAAGGAATTGGAGGACAAGGCGGAGGAACTGAGGGTCAGGGTGGAAGAGGAGAGTCGCGAGTTGGGGATCGAGGAGACCGAGGATGAGAAGTCGCTTCGAGTTCGCAAAGAGCTCGAGAAGGTCCGATGAATCGATCCTTTTCGTGATTAGAGTTACAATGCGGTTTTTTGGTTCGATTTTTTTCGTGTTTGCGATATGTTGTGTATCTGAGAGCTAATTCAATGAGTATTAATTCTTAGGAATTCGCAATAAGCACGGATCGATTGGAGTTGTGGTGATAAATATGGTTTCATATGTAGTTAGAACTTATTGTTGATGTTTTGGATGAGTTCCATTAGGTCAAGATCACATCACTTTAGCAGAGGTCACTTTAGCAGAGGAGGGGTATTCTTGTTAGAGATACTAAACCCACATCGAAATTTAGGTTAAGCCTGTAGCAATATAAATTGATCATGAGTGAACCTTATGTTTTCACAATTCTTTCTATATGGAGCCCGGAATTCCGTTAATAGGTAGCCTTGTGGATTCAAGTCCACTTTTAAAGCTTAGTTAGGGATTGCTTTAAGCATACCAGGATGGGTTGCAATCTCAACTGTCTTAAAAAGAAGCATTCTGTGTTTTTATGTAGAACTACTGGTGGATGCGGGTCCGTTGTGTCTTTTGAGGTTTGGGCTATAGAGGTGAGTATCCTGCTATAACGGAAACGTCTTTTTTTGTTAATTAATTTATTTATTTTTGCTAGAAGATGCCATTGGTTGAAATGTTGTGTGATGATGTAAATAATTATGAAGAAAGATGAACAATAGTTGGTTGCTGTGGGAGCAATACAAATCTCTCTGTAATTCTATTAGATGGAAGTTTCACTTAGAAGTCCCCGTTGTTTTTCCTGTTCAGTTGTTGCAAGTAGCCTATCTGAATCTGTCATGTCATTCAATAATAGGTTGCGAAGGAGCAGGCAGAAAGGAGAGCAACAGCAAAGTTGATGTTCGACCTGGGTCAGAAGGCGTATGAGAAGGGATTGTACGGACGATCTGTTGAATATTTTGAAGCGGCCCTGACGATCATCCCAAGGTTGTCAATGTTTGGTGGTGAGGTTGGTTTGTTTATTGACGGAAGTTATGATCTGATGTGAACTTAATTGTTGAATGACTCAAGAAAGTTTTGGTTATGGTCTTCAGATACAAATATGGCTTGCTATGGCTTATGATGCCAACAATAGGCATGCAGATTGTATAGACCTTTACAAGCAGTTGGAAGATAAACATCCTTCTATCAGCATTCAGCGTCAGGCTGCAGATCTTCGTTATATCATGGAATCTCCTAAAATCAAGGTCAATCAAGAGGACATGCTAACCATGCCTTCAATTGGCTCTGCTTATGACAAGTAATTCTTAACTTTTATTCTTGACTAAATCTAATTTTTCGTGATCTGAAATTTTATTCTCATGATAGTTTGTGTACAAGTTATCTTGCATAAGCTGATAGCAATTTCTGTTGATACTATTAACTCTCTTATTCTTTGCATAGTTTTTTTTCCCCTGATAAGTATTGTTTCCATAGTAATATGTTTAGACTCTTATAAAAGAAAATGAATGAGAGAAAACTGATAAAGTGAAAGCATTTCCCTCATTTAAGCTATAAACGGTGACAGGCTAACCCTGGAGGTTGCCGATAAAAATGCGTATTTCCTGGTTCTCCTCGACCTTGTTGAACTGCTTATAAGAAAAATGTTGTAGACAGTCCACAATGGATGATATCTGCAGCATCACACCAGCAGACAACTACTGGAACCATAGGCTGAGATGGATAGATAACCTAGTTGGTTGATATTTGGAAAGCAAGGATATACTCTCCTCTTTTGAAGTCGCTAGTTATAGAGAAATCTTAAGGGCTGACCAGATGAATGATCAAGAGCAGGTTCTCACTCAAAGGAGTCAGAGGCAATGGTGAATACATTGACAGTTAGTTTTAGCCTATATAGCCGTCGTTTTTAAACATGACAAACCGCGACAAATCATTTCGAAGGCAAACGATACGACGGGGCATTATTGTCATTTTAAAAAATATCAATTAAAAAAAATTAAAATCAATCACATAAAATCTAATCTAATATCTAACATATATCAAACCAATAAAAATCTGATAGTAATTTCAACTAATCTAAATTAAATATAAATTTTTTAATCTATTTAATATTATATATCGTATTATCCAGTTGTTTTTAAGGACAACAAATCGCGAGAATCTATTTCGATGGCAAACGCTATGACGGGCACTAATTTCATTTTAAAAATTATCAATTAAAAAAAATTAAAACCAATCAAATAAAATCGCATCTAATATATATCTTAATCAATTAAAATCTGATAATAATTTCAATTAATCTAAACTAAATCTAAGCTTTAATAAATCTAATCTAATCTAATATATATACCGTATTATCTAGTCGTTTTTAAACGTGATAAACCATTTCGGTGACAAACGATATAATGGGTATTATTATCATTTTTAAAAGGAAAATTTCCAAAAAATACAAATGTCTTAAAATATTTTCTAACTTTTACAATAAGGAAAAATAATTCTCATTACGTAAAATTTCAAATTTTAACAATCCTTCGACTCGTCCACGACGGCCCCCTTCACGAGCAACCCCTTCTCCTCCCTCACCACCGCCCCCTTCACCTGTTCATATTGAAATAGGATGTCTGTTTATTTTCGTCTTTGAGGTATATCGAAAGTTTGACTAGCCGAATCATCTTTGTCTTTTTCTTTTCGTTTTTGAGCAGGATTTGATAATATGGATTGGTATGATGTTCTCTTTCAACCTCCTCTGCCCTAATAACAGTGATCAAAAGAATCCCTGTCTTGCTCAAACTTGCATTAAACGTTTTTCGATTATGCATCTCAGTGATTTGTGGAGAGCAGCTAGCCCGACTACTGCAGTGATGCGTTTTGGGGGCAAAAAAGAAAAAGAAAAAAGGGTTGCACTCTGTGTTTCATTGATTTCCCTCTTTTTGGTCCACTCAGCCCTTTCACGCATGAAGTGAAACATCTGCAACCCTTTGCGTTTTGGAAAATCACTGCAAATCATCAGGAAACCAAACGAATTAAGAGGCTTTGGACGAGTTGAGATAGCTAGTTTTGCATTTGTGTTATTTGATGTAGTATTATCTCAATCTCATTACATTGAGATTGCTAGTTTTGCATTTGTGTCCTATGGCTATTCTGCTATCTTCCCACGTGAGCTCCATTCGAAAGAGTCTTTGTTTCCTTGTGATACCAGCTTGCTTTTCACTGAACTGTTAATGACTTAATGGCATTATGGTACGACGTGGTGTGTTACTCTTGTGCTTATGTCGTGTTGACATTATATCGTTCATAGCAAATTGACGATGCATTGTTCTTTCTTTTCTTCAAAGAAACAATTTCTGTCTCCCTTGTTATTAATTACTTGTCAATTCTTTCTTTTAACAGATATGCTACAACATGGACAGACAAGTGGAAAGATTCAGATCCAAGAGATTACCTTGGTGGTGGTTCGACCGGTAGTCCCCTCCCTTCATCTCGGAGGGATTATTTGGGTGATTTGTTAAGGTGGAAACCAGCCGTTGGTGTGGAGAAAACCCGCATATTTTGGGCGGCTGTGACATTGTGGTTGGTTTTAGTCGAGGCCGCAATTATCCAACAGAGATAATATTGTAACTTTCGTCTAACTTTTTATTTATGCTCCTCTGTATATTTCTACGTTTTCCTATTTAATTTATGCTGGTCTATCTTGTAAATTGTAATTTTGTATATTTGTGCATAATGAATCGAAGAAATTGGAAAAAAGCATAGTTATTGAAGCAAGAAATCTTGGATCATATTTGGATAGTCTCAAAATATAATAAATAATAATATTCTGTTTTTCTTTTTTGGAAAATGCTCAGAAAAGTAAGATTTTATTTTAAGAAGACATCATGAATTTTCAGAAACTAATATATCTCACCAAAACAAAATCTAATTAAAACAACTATAATAATTAATACGATGTCGACATCCAAAACTACCAAATCCACCGAACCAAACCCCAAGACAAACAAAAACACAAAAAATCACACCCATTAACGGAAAACTATTGCACCAATCAATCCAACCACATCATCATCTTCATTAAAACCCCAAACAAATGAACAGATCATCTCTTCTTCAAAGTCAGAAAGGCAACTAGCTGCGGTGATTGATGTTGTCTCGATTCCATCATCTCCGGTCAGTTTCTATCGCCGGATCTTGTTTCAGGACTTCTCCGATTAGGATTCGAGCTTCTGCTTCTAACAACTCTGGTGCATTGGACGGGGCGGCAAGAAACGGTAGTGCTGTTGGTGGTGAGCAGGTGGAGGAGGAGAGGAGGAAGATCGTGAGTGGTTCGGGTGGTTATGTGCTCGAGGACGTGCCTCAGTTGTCCAATTACATACCTGTTCTTCCAGTAAGTGATCGCATTCGTAGATCATCGTTTACTGTTGTTGAGTGTTGTGTGATTGATGTTGTCTCAGATCTGTGCGTTGGGGCGACGGCGGTGGGCGGAGAGATCTGATCTAGACACGAGGGGGATTAAAATGGCACGAGATCAAATTTTATGTAAGGGGTGTATTTAATTAATATATTGTATTTTGTTATGATGGTAAAGATTAATGTGAAAATATATACGAAAAATTACTGAGTCGTGATGAGATATTGTGTTTAATTTAATATAAATTTGAATCTAAATAAAAAATAAAATAAATATTGTATATATTTTAAAAAGATTTAAAAAGAAAAATGTTAGCATATATTTCACGACGATCAAAAAAACTGTTGTATTTGATATAAGACAGAAGTTATAACTCGTACGTTACACGATAAAAAATTATAATTAAATATAATAGTACTGAATTAACTTATTTATAATTAAATAATATATAAGTATAGAAAAGATTTGGAAGTTTTTAGTCTTGTGCTACGCTTCAATCATACATTATATTGGAGTATATATATATATTCAAAATCCATTATTAAAAAAATGTGAATGATATTTCATCCGTTTCAATTTAATCAAAAAATTTTAACTTGGCACGATAAATTATATATGTGTAGAATTGTATAGGTAATGATTTTTTACGCTTATGAATGTGTGGGAGAGATGACCGAGAAAGAAAAAAGAATGAGAAATAATAATGAGATGCGTTGATTTGATGTAAAAATAAAGTTGTTTTGATAATTTTATATAAAAATCATTTTTAAATAATAATATATTTTATTTATTTTAGGACGATTAAAATACAAAAAAAATTCATTTAATTTGAGATGTAGAGACTATATATTAGAAGATTCATCATAACCATTGGTTAGATGGTTTAAAAAATTATGTAAGATTTAATTGATAGTTCATTTTTTTAGTGAAATGATTGTATAATTTTTTTTTATTATGAGTATTGTCATATGATTTTTAGGTTCTTTTTTTGGAAAAATTACCTAGAACTACTACCTATCCAAGTTAATTATCATGAAATATCATCCTTTTTTTCCTCTAAAGTATCTCTTATTATTTTTTTCAGATTTAAAAAAAAAACGTATCATATTTTGTGTGATTTGTGAAGATTTGATTTTTTTTCTTTTTTTCTTTTTTTTGAAAATAAATCTTGCACTTTGAAAGTTTATTAGCATAATCTATTCAAAATAACATACAATCATTTTTTCCTTCTTCTTCAACCATTCTCTTTTTTCTGAAACGATTCTTCATAATTTTCTATCAACAAAACCTTTTATTATTTTAACTCTTTTTTATCAAAGCATAAATGGATTCGTCGTCCTCGTCCTAACATTTTGTTCGTCGTTTTTCTCGTCTTTATCGATGGCGGCAACGGTTCGTCTTCTAGTTGTCTTTATTGTCAGTTTGTCCTCGTCTTCATTTCATCATCGTTGGCATTTCGTCCTTGTCGTTGATAGTTCGTCGCCGTCTTCGTCATCAGTTCGTAGTCGTCGTTGTTAGTTCGTCGTCATTAGTTCGTTTTTCTCGTCATTGGTCGGTCGTGGGTTCGTCCTTATCGGATTTAAAAATAATTGATTTTAAGAAACTAAATTTTGGATTGAATATTTATATTTGAAGAAATGGATCTTGTAATTGATTACGGGATATCTAATAGGTTGAATAGGATTAATTCTTTTTTTTGTGTACATAGCTATGTTTTTTTTAATGTGTAGAGAGATGTTTTTTAAGTTGTTACTTTGAAATTTGGATCTATTAGTTAAATTAAATTAATTTGGATCTAATAGCTAAATTAAATTTGATGTTTTTAATATTTAATCTAAATCGTTCAAATTGTTGTCCTAGATAATGAAATTAATTGGATAAAAAATTACTTTAGTTTAAATAAATCTCAATCAAAATTTTCAAAAATATGTATGAATTTCCGTTTTGAACAAAATCATCATGTCGTCATGGCTATGTGGAAAATATCGTGGAAGAAGATGGATTTCCGTTTTGAACAAAAAGTTTTGGGTACAATAAAGTACATATCCAGCTCATTATTCCGAATTGTAATTATGAGTTACTGATAATTTGTATTAACATAACTAGATAAAATTAAAATATCATAGTGAGTCACACATAAATATGATCAATAAATATAGAGAATCTATTAGATAAAGTGAGTATTTTATATGTTATGAGATGTTCGATTGCCTTTATTGAACAAAGATTTTTTTAGATTATCACACATCACAATGTATCCGTTCATACATTTTGGATTAAGAACGTTCATCCATATCATTTGACTCTATTAACCGCATAAAAATTGTTTGATTTCCCATCTTTTAATCGCAGCCCTTGGACAAGGCTCGAGGATTATGTGTCATAAGAGCAAGTTCAATGATATAAGGTATTTTTGTATATCCATAGTTATAATATGCATATAATAATATAAAAATGCTAAAATTTACAAATATCAACTATAAATTCAAATTTTAACATTGTTAATTTTTTACCCCTTTTTTTTATCAACTATATCAAATACAATCATTTCCACCACTTTCTTTTTTTTGAATTTTTACATCAAATTGATGATGTGGCCAAAATGACTATAGACATTTTCATTGTCATATTTAACATGCAATATATAACCTAAAATATAGCAATTAAAACTCATCGCATTGGAGTATACTTTTGTGAATAAAATACTCTATTATGACTTTAACTATCCAAATAGCAAGTCCATTGTAAAACCTCCAATTTTAGATGTATGATAGTCAATCTTACACGATGAGCAGAATCATATAAAGATTAGAATCGATTTATTAAAGAATTTTTATCATATAAATTTCTCAAATCTTCATAAATTTTCAAATAAGTATATCAAATTTTCATAATTTCAAATTAACCCTTCAAATTTTATAATCCATTTATTATGTTATAAATTTTATAACTTCAATGCAGTTCCTCAAATATTTATTTTAAGACAAAAAATCCTTATTTTTAAAGAAAATAATTTTGTTTTTTTTTCAAATCATTCTTTATTTTATAAAAAATGAATTAAATGTAAATCGAAGGTATTCTTGAAATATCGTAATTATATTATAAGAATTAAAGAAAATTTAGATTGCATGGATCATTTTGTCCCATAAATAAAGATTCTAGGAATTAATTTGAAATGATGAAGATTTGAGATATATATGACAAAAATCCATTATTAAAAGACGATGAAGGGATGCAAAATTGAACTTTAAATCTCATCTATTGATTTAGAGATCCAACAAATTCATGGAACCCTTTGAAAATTTGGGTTATGTTACGAGTATTGTTTTCCTCGGATTGTGATTTGTGACTGAACAGTGGGATTTTTTGGATTATGATAACTGTTTGGTTTCTTGATGAATTGTGATGAATGTTGGGTTAGGTTTGAAATCGAAGTTTAGCAACTTTATTGGTACATTATTTAGAACTATGGCACTTTGATATGCTTGAGGTCAAGTGAGAACGCTGTAAATGAGATCAATGTCCCGAAAGAGAAATGCCCGAGATGCCCGCCCCGAATGGGGTGTGCTGGGAATTGTGGAATATCAGTGATGTGTAGTTTCCGGAATTGCGAACTAAGCGATGATGCATTGTTTGTTTCGTTTATTCAAAGAAACAAATTCCATCTCTTTTGTTATAAAATCTGCCAAATTTTTTTTTTTCAACGCGTAACAAGTATGCTACAACATGGACAGACAAGTGAAAATATTCAGATCCAAGAGATTACCTTGATGGCGGTTCGATGGGTAGTTCGCTCCCGTCATCTCGGAGGGACTATTTAGGCAATTTGTTGAGGTGGAAACCAACCGTTGGTGGAGAAAACCGGCATCTCCGGCATAGTTAGGGCAGCTTTGTTGCTGTGGCCACAATTATCTAACATACATATCATAACTTTATATGTAACAGTTTGTTCTTTTGTATATGTCTAATTTCCAATTTAATTCATATAGGATGTTTTTTTTTCCTATATATGAATTGCTTTTAATATAATTTCACATAGTGAAATTGAGTACAAATTTATAATTGTGAGCGGCTATATCCCTCTTTCCGAATTGAGGTTGTGCAACAATGGAAAGATAAAGTCTGATACATCATTTGAGATCTCTTAAATCAAATTTCGGAAATGGGCTGGTACATGTTTGAGTCTAATGTTGTTTTTCTGTATTATTCAATAGTGGATGTTTATATGATTTGTATTTATGTTACTATGAATATGAACATTATTTTTATTATATTGACCTCATGCTTATTTATCATGGTACATTTACATTTTCAATTTGAAAACGCCCTTAAAATTTTTAATAACGACTTACCTATTGTTGTTTTTTATATGGTAGTAGAAAATGCTCCTACTTCTACTATTCATCGTGTAAAGTTTTCTTTTAAGATTGTCACACACAATAACATCATAGGTCTCATCTAATGAATGCCCTTATCAAGGTTGTTTTATCTCAAATTCTAACAGATTGATCCACAAACAAGGCACCATGAACCCATATGACTTATGAAATGTGGTTTGGGTATTTGTTGGGTTAAAACATAAACAAGTGACGAAATCCATACAAACAAATATGAATAACTTCATAATATAAGAGAGGTTTATATGACAAATAAACAAAATCTTAACCTTTTATCATAAAAAAATCATATCAATCTCACATGATACAGTTTATCCACTAAATCATCACTGGACTATTACGATAAACTCCATTATCATAAAAAAGAAAAAGAAATTCTTTCCTTGTCAAAATTTATACAAATTCAACACACATATAAAATCTGACATTGGATCAAAACGTTTCAATTAATATGGGATGGATGTAGTATCTATATTGGAACAGAGAGTGTAATACTATATTCGTCTTATTCACATTACAATAATAGTTTATGTCAACAATAAAATTAATCACATTAGGAATCATTCGTAGAATAATTAAATATTATTTTATATGATAACCTTGAAACATTAATGAGAATTTAAATTATACATTACAAATCGGAATTAAATACTCACTTCGTCCCCTACATGTTGCACTATTTTGAATTGGTATGTAGAACGATACAAGTTACGGGATGATCAAACATTATTTTTTGAAAAAATATCGTGAACATTAATGTTATAACCTGAAACAATAGAAAATATAAATCATGTCGTTTAGATGAGTCATAAAAATCCCTTAAACTATTTACAGAATAATATATGAAAAGATAAATATTATAAAGTTTATAACTTATAATAATAAAAATATAAATTATACCGTTTAGATAAATCATAATAATATATGAAAATAAACCTTATAAAGTCTATGAGACGATCAAATTCCACAAAAATCGGGAGTGTCCCGGCGTCAGTTTCACACCTGCATCATTCTCACGCCGGCGTGGATCTCACGCGACTCGAATTTCGCTCGTATAAATTCCAAACAAGGAGATGCACTCGTTTGAATTGGGTGCTTCAAGGTGTGTTGAGGAGTGATTAAAGCGATACTTTTCCCGGAGGTTTGGCGGCGGTGAAGGTATCGGAGGGGAAGATAGGGCGCCGGCGACACATTCTTCGATGATTACGGAGACACATACTCGTATAAATTAGGTTTGAGCTTCTCAACATTTTTAGAATCTTGGTTCGGGTTATATATTTCGGATCTGGGTTTGGGTCATTTTGAATTTTTGGGTTTTGTTGAGAGTGTAGGTTCATTTTGAATTTTGGGTTTTGTTAAGAACTGTTTTTTCTAGGGTTGTGATTTATGACAGAACCATGGGATTTTGGATTATGGCGAATGCTGGGATTTTTGTTGGGCTAGGTTTGAAATTGAAGTTTATCAACTTCTTCTATTTCTTAAGAACTATGGCACCTCGATAATTGATACAATTGAGTTCAGGTGTCCCAAAAGAGAAATGTCCGTGATGATTTGAATGGAGAATGGCCTCCGGGGCCGTGATGCCTAGTGGTCTGAATTGTGAATCCTGCATGGGAAAGAGTCTCGAATGTATGAGGAAAATCTTGAAATGAGTAATGCTCATAACGAGAAATGTGCCTGAAGAGAAATGTTCTGAATGAGAATTTTTGCAAGTGCGAGATGTCCCTGACTAATGAAGCTTGAATCAGAATTCCGGAATGAGAAATGCCCCTTATGAATGAGAAATAGCCCGAATGAACAAGAAATTCCCAGAACGGTCCTGAACGAATGAGAAGTTCTCCGAATGGTGCTCCCAATTGAATGTGAAATACATCAATTGAGAAACGCCCTAAATGCGCAATGTTTGATCAAGAAAATTTTCAAATTGTGAAACCTGAACAGAAAATGTTAGGTTGAGAATTGCTTGAAAGGAAAATGGTTCAGAATGAATGAGAAATCTATAGGGAGGAATTTCCTATGGAAAGATCCACACGTGAGAATGTCCAGCTATGGCAAATGTCTCAATACTGGAAATCCCCCGGCATCAGAAACACCTTGAATGAGAAATGCCTCGGAAGAGAAATGCCTGAAAGAGTAGTCCAGAAATAAGGAACACCTGAGATATCAAAATTCCAAAATGAGAAACGACGTCCTGAAATGATAATGTTTTGAGGTTCTCTTTGTTCTCAGCAAATTTCTTCCGTGGGTTGTCTCAATACTGAACTTCCTGTAGTGTCTAGTATCCAATGTCTATCCTGGTGGTTTTATTGGGCTGGGTTCAAACCCAATTGAGGATTATATATGGGATTCGGTTGTGAAGAGAGTTAGCATTGGTAATTGGCTCTCGCGTTTCCGGACAAGGCAATGAGGCATGGTTCATTGAGACAAAGGATGAATATACAGATTGGCATTGCTGAGATATATTGAATCTCTTGAGTACCTCGAAAGGACATTGAAATAGCAAATTTGCCCTTATCAGGAGGCTGGTGCAAATGGTGGTCTAGTAATCCCCCGTTTGTACCTGTTGAGCCTTAGATGTATCATGCCAGCATACCATAAACTCCATTTAGCAAGGATCAAATGGGTTCTGTCCTGGTCTAATGGGACTTGCATCAGTGGAGCATTTTGGTGCTAAATAAAGAAGATCGCTATTTATGTGCTGTTCTTCCCATCTACTTGTGATCTCTGGTTCTCGAAAATGGTTGCCTTGATAAGCCTCTGCTGTTTGACACCATCTAAATTTGCTTGTGGGCATCTTGTTAACTTTTCAATTTGACTGTGATGAACAAATGTTTCACGTGGAAATCCTTATTCATACCCTGATGTTTGTTTCTTATTAACTTTCGTTGCTTCATCCTTCTCAAGGAGCCAAACAAACTAAAAAGCTCGTTTTTTGCTTGGCTTTTTGCAGTACCCTGATGCTGAAGCTCGGGCAAAGAGTTTACCTGGTCTGGTCCGGTGCGAATGGCTCTAGGATGTACGTTCCTCATATCTTGACATCTATTTGTGCTTTGCGATGTTTTAATGTAGTCCACTCTTTTATACCGTCAATTGCTTTGGATGCTTGCATTATGCTACATAAAGTCGGTTAGCAGTCTATTAGTAATCAATGATGGAGTGAATGGCAACTCTAGAAGATTACGAGGGTCGTTCAAAGGACTAATCCTACTAAGATTGGACCAGAGACGGAGAGCTGAAAACTCCCTTCTTCTGTGATGTGCTTAGCCGAGTTCACTGGGCACACCAAACGCTGCAAAAC
This sequence comes from Drosera capensis, assembly GCA_001925005.1. Classification (NCBI taxonomy): domain Eukaryota; kingdom Viridiplantae; phylum Streptophyta; class Magnoliopsida; order Caryophyllales; family Droseraceae; genus Drosera; species Drosera capensis. The sequence continues at coordinate 15,589 of LIEC01007399.1, forward strand.
TCATAGGAATGTTACAAGCAAGGAAGTATGGTATTTTTTGCAGAATTCTTAAGACTGTGGGCTGAAATTTTGTTGTTTCGAGATTAGACCAAACAATTGTTGTGAATCTGAGTGCTGCCACTGTCAAATATGACTTAACACAATATTATTCCATTTTGGTGTTATTATCAGGGTGCAACTCATCTTGAGGCATTGGATTCTAATCTTGAGCTGCATGGGTGAGTGATACAGACACTGGTGGCAGGCTCACCTCCGTCAGAGGCCACTCTGTGAGTGTCGGTGAATTTCTTATTTTAAACCTGCAAAAATCGTTCTCTCTATATACTGTTCTATATTGCATTTCTAGGTGATTTATCGTTCTACTAGACAATCATGAATTAAAATTTAAAATGTTACACACAGAGACGTTACATTATCTATACCAAGATTGCTGGATAGCATCTTAAATGGTGAAAAGGGATTGATTCAGTAATAATCCACCTTCAGATTACAGATTACCTATATCGTGTCATCTCGAGACTCTATAGTTAATGGAGTTAATGGGATTGTTTCGAATGTGGTTGTTTCCTTCCTGTTTTAAGTTAGTGAGATCTACTGGGACATATTCTGGAGGAGTAAAAATAGGGGGGCACAAGGGATGGAGTTGCGTTTACATGAAGTGTCACGGTCAATCAGAGCCGTGCTCCATTGATGATGCAAAGATGAACTCATGTGTTCTGTTCAAGTGAAAGGCAAATAATTTGACACACATGCACCCGTGCAGCAGCAGCATCCAATTCTGTGTAAAAAGGAATATTTAATCCTTGTCCTTCTTCAACTTGCTTGCCAGTAGCCACTACTCTTTATGGTACATATGTGATCCACAGAAATTTAATTTAACTTGCATGCCACTTCTGATATATACTCCTAAATGTAAATATGAATGTTGCAACATTCGTACTCAACCAGTCTATAAGATAGGATTTGATCATCTGGAACGTCACACGGTTGTTGCCGATTAGTTTTGGTAGAATCGTTCTATGTTGTGTACTGATGCCGACATCCTCCCACGTCCGGCATATTGTTAGATGGGTTCTTGAAATTTGACATTAAACTTGTATTGTTTAGTTGTCGCTCACCTTTTGCTCCTTTTGTTGAAATCTATGGATGCAGGGTCGAGCAGTCGGCAAATTCTAAAGGCGAAACAAAAAAGAGAAGAAGAAAAGCTTTTACAAGAAGAAGATGTCAAAACAAATCAAGATGAAAGTGATTTTGGAAAGCGTATGGCCACTTGGACTAACAAAAAGCTTTAATCAAAGCATATCTCACTGCACTGCAGGTCTTTCACTTCTTTTTCCTTATTTTTAAATAAAATCTCGAGGTTTGACTCGTGTAAAAATTAAAGTTGATATATGAGAACAATGTCGATATTTAGTAGTATCCTTTGATCTTTGCTTAGGAACTCGTCTACTCGAGTACAGATTTCCAATCTGATATTGGTTTCTATGGCAAGGATGTAGCTTTGTTTATTTCGTGGAGTATCTGTCTATACTCTATAGAACATATTAGATTTAAGCATGATTTGTCTGAGCTCATATTTGAAAGAAAAACTAACAAGAAAAGCAAAACACTTGTACGTACTACTACAAATTTATCATCCAATAGATGTACAACAAAAGCAAAGTAGTTGCTGGTTATACTTGACACCAAATCCAGCAACGTATAATCAAAGCAACAAGAACAAATACTGTCAAGAGTAAACCAGACAAATCGTTCCAATCAAATTTGGATCAAAAGTAAATCACTTGGCTCGCTTGACATGGCGGCGAACGAACACACTTTCCAAATCAGCAGGAACAAAGAACTCTCTGCCCGCATCGAACTTCCACCACTCCGACCCCGAAGGCGTCTTCCTCTTTCGAGGAGCCGGCGGACACACGTCCCTCACCGGAATCCTCGACTCAGCTGCTGTAGGCGTCGTTGGCTCGTGATGATCATCACCAACATTGCCACCACAGTATCTTGACGCGATCAAAACAGGCTTCAAGGGAGCCCACAACTGTATCCCGGCATTGATAAACTCACTTGCCCACCTAGGCTCCATCGCGGGAGGCAGTTCCATGACGCTGACGACATCAAAGGGAGTTATCTGTTGGTCTTGGTGGAAGCCCATCTGGTTTCTGTGCTGTGGTGTGTTGGATGTCAAAATATATATAGTCAGGAGAAAGTGGAAAAGGAGGGGAAAGTTGAGTTGAGAAAATCTTTGAAAGCAGAGGAAAGTTGATGAGAAGAAGAAGAAGGCTCTTGGTGAAAAGAGATGGAGGGAAAGTGGAAGCTTTTGGGATGGAAAATATGAGGGAAAGAGTTTCCTTTTAGAAGAAGAGTAAGGTTGAATGCTCTCTTGTATTTTTGTCAAGTATAGAACAACAAAAAAGAATCAAGAGCCAAGAGGGAACCCCATGTTGCACTTTCGTTTTTATTATCAATAAACGGCTATGTAAAAAAGCTAATCAACAGATTATAATTGGGAAAAATGTTTGTGCTGAGAAAATTAATCAAATAAGTATTGTAAAATAATCTTTATTATTAATGATGGATTTCATTTTTAAAAATTATTCTGTTTTTTGATTCTACAATAAAAATGAATAATGAAGATTGTTCCACAATACGTTGTCTTTTATAACACAAATCCTAACCCAATTCTAATTGTGACATGAGCTTAGAATATGATTTTGTATGTTTGTTGGGACATGAGCTTAAGTTTTCAGATGTCCGCCTCATTTATTTGTTTTTTTTTAAATTATAAATGGCTATATTTTCAGAAAATCAAGTTTTCAAATGTTGAAGTGTTGGCTACAATACTTGTTTTCTTAGCAGAATATGGGACACACATGTTTGCATTGGAATTGGAAACTTGAGTATAGGCTACAGTTCACATGTATGGTTTTGTACAACACCTGAATTTGTTTGTTTGGCAAACAATTCGACACGCTATCCTACAATAACTAGGAGGACGTACGATGCATAGCTTTGGAGCTTGCAGATTCCTGCATTCTTTAACACGCTTTAACACAGTGAACTTTCGCAAGCAATCGCTAGCATATCTATCAGTGAAAGCCAGCTTATAGTCGTCCTCGGGTGCTTTAGCGGTTGGTTGATATTGATGTTGAAGGTGCCCAATTTAAAATCAATAATAAAAATCAAGATCATTCATAAAATAAAATGATTTTGTATAAAAAAAATCTGAAATATTATATTCGGATGAAACAAAAAAAAATATTATTTTCCATGTTTTATTTTTCTACTACTATTTTGATCCATTTAAAAACAAAAAAATATAAAATAAAAATGATATCAAACAGTTATATTTTATCCGTCAATAAAACAAAAACTGAAAATAGAAAATAAAAATAATTCCAAACAAACCCTTAAATAATATACTACCAATTTCAAACGAACGATATAGAAACTTTGACAAGAAAATCTCAGATAATTAACTTTACTTGCGTTTTCATCCATCAGCACATGCTCCACTTTGCATGATGATGCTTCGAAAGTAAACCAAATCAAAAAGAAGAGAAGAGAATAATTTCCACGGCTGATTTTCCAGAATCCGATTCTCCTGCACCCATCTTCTTCATCCCAGAGTGGAAAGAACTCTTGTGGTTGAATGAGCATATTAGCTGAAACAAGGAGCCTGAAAACTCCCTGATAGTACAGCGCCCCGCAGCCCGAAATCTTTGCGGCTTTGCCAAAGAAATTTCATGTATACAAGCTCGCGCTTTTCTTTTGACAACGCCGTTCAGATCAAACAAATCCTGGGGAAGGAAATTTATATATGGCATTGAAACTTATGCATAGGGAGATTTTTGGAATAAAGATACATGGCGAGCAAGAGACTTTGCTCCGCGTGTACAGGAGTACATGAGGTCGAAACATATTGTTTACAGAAACAGAAGCGTCAGGGATCGGCATATTGTAGAGATGATAATTACACACATTAGCTCTCAGCGAGCTCATCAAGAGATGGAGCTACAGCCTTGAGTAGCTTCTGTGGTCATCGTACTGCTCCATGAACTCGTCGTTGAACTTCTTGAAACTCTCCATGATAGCAGGCAACTCTTCCTCTGCCGGCAAGATGGTTGTTCTCAAGTGAAAAACCCTGAACAACGACAAATGAGAAGAATGTGAGAGTTATTGTCTGGACTTTTGGATTCTGAAGTGGACAAACGTGGGCAGCGTTGCTTACCCTTCTTTCTGGCCAAATCCTGATCCGGGGACAGTGGAAATGCCCGTCGCCTCCAATACCTTGAGACAGTAGAAAACATCAGGATGCTTTCCGGCTTTGTTTGCAGCTTCAATCGCTTTTGGTGGCAACCGTATTTGAGGAAAGGAATACATGGCACCTGAAATTTCATGCGCAGATGGGATTTTAGATGATATAATACAGGAGCATGCTATTTAGCACATGACAGGAAACCTGATATACAACCCGAGCACTATACTCATTTACCTTCAGTGAAGTTGCAGACGATATTTCTACAGCTGTTGAATCCATCAGTCATTATCCGTGCTCTCCTCTTCAACGACTCTAAGACCCCCTCGCTGATCATTTCATACATTTTAGCCAATAGTACAAACGGAAAAGCATAATCTAACTCCATACTGCTTTCTTCTTTCCCATTAGACTAATGGCCGTCAATGAAACAGAAATGAAATTGAAGAGTGTACCTCTCTTGCTTAAACTTGAGATATGATATATCTCCAGGTTTAAGTGGGTTGACCATCAGCCCCATCTGTTGAAAACGACCACAGATTACATCCCGAATGTAATATCACATTTTTACCACTAAACAAGATGCAGATACCAACACGATGCGATGCTCGAGAGAGAAAATGCACATCAAATGATGCTTAAATGACAAGGAGTCGCCAACAGGTTACAGAGAAATACCAAGAAACAGGTCATAGAGAGAAAATCGCAGAATCTTGAATACTTACAAAAATTTGTCCAGGAACATTAGGACTCAACGATACAGATGAAACCTTATAAATCTCATCCACAGACTGCACAATCAAACACCACAAACAAGAAATATCATTATCGCACAAAGCAACACGCAAAACCACCCAACAAGGAAATAGATGACTCACTTCTACAAAATACTTGGGCTTGATTGTGGTATATAAAATGCCCGAGACAGGAGAAAATAATTAAAGAAATAACTCTCAATAAATACATACCTCTGGCGGGATGTTTATCATTTCAAAATAACCACCCCGCTGACCGCATTCACCCCAGTACCCCTTCGACACTGTGTGGAATGACACAAGTTGAAGAGCTTTGCTAATGGGAGGCCCCATATCCAATAGAACCTACAAGGATAGAACAGCATGTAAGCTACACGAAATTTCATAGTCAAGCAGAGTGGATCCTCACTCATTTCCGAAGCACCACACCTTTCTTGCACTCACGAAGGGGCGTTCATTTTGGTAGATATTCTGCTGATAAACTTCATCCGCCATCAGCACTAGGTTTTGTTGAACACAAAATAGTATTAGTTCTTTGAGGTTAGTAACGCTAAGACATTGACCTGTTGGGTTCCCAGGGTTTATAATCACCATTGCTCGCACCTAATCAAACATAAGAATCACATTTAGGAGACCGAGGCAGAAAATTATATGCAGTACAGTTCCTCTCAACTCTCGAACATGATTTAGTGCAGGATATTCTCTACATATCCAACTCAAGTTCCATCATTTCAAACAAGAGATGATAAAATATACTACTAACTGATACTTACAGTTATTCCTTTGGAACGAGCCTCCCGAACTGCATCTCGCAGATTATTAACATCAAGACCCCAGTTTGCCGACTCCTCAAGATAATACGGCACAAGCGTACCGCCATTCAAAGTTATAGCAGCTGAATAAAGAGGGTATTGTGGAATGGGAACCAGAATCTGGTAAAACTCAATTATGTCAGCAATAATCAGAAGGGGGCAACACGATTGTAACAACTGAAGATCATTGCTAGAACTTCACCGAAAGCACGACACAAGTTGGGAATCGAACATTGAATTATGCAAAAGAGAAACAAAAGAAAGAAGAAAGATTATCTTGCTCGATGTGATTTATCTTACCCCGTCACTACTGCCTCGAATGATTGTATTCAAGATCTGCATCACTCCTTTACTGGCACCATCTGTAAGGTATATGAGTTCTGGGTCACTGCCATTATTCACAACAGACATTGTCTCAGTTTAAAACCGTAATAAGCAATTCTTGAAGTTTAAAACTGCTATTTAGTTTCTGTCACCTTGGGTATCCATCACGTCGTTCAATGAACTCTGCAACCTCCTTTCTTACACCAGGAATGCCTCTTGAGTCACTGTAAGCACCTGGTTGCAAAATTCGAAGGGACAGGTTAAGTAGAATGTTATAGAAAACCAAGGTCCTGATCATTTCTGCTGGCTTGCATTCAGCCTTGTTTTCCTTTTGTTGGGCTACCAAGTAGTACTATCTTCAGAATTCAGTTTTCTCATCTCAAACATAGAGTTAAGCCGAAACATTTGAATAAGTACCTAAACCGCCAGAAGTGAGGGAAAGATAGTGTTTAGCCCTTGCAATTGCATCTGCCGGAAACAGAAGCCCAACATTGGGATCATCAAGCAGAAATGGAGCTTGGCACAAGGCAACTACCTGCTTAGGATAGATATCACAGGATAAGAGATTCGAAAGCCATGACACGGAGAAGTAATTTCAAAAATCAAACCCGTAAGGGTTACGAGTAAAAGATGAATAAGGAAGTAACTCTGGCATAAAAAAAAGGCGAACCTGGCGGGGGAAAGTCAATGGCTTCTGTCCAAGTGCATGAGGGTTGCCAACATTTGTGAAGATTATCTGCAAGAAACAAATTATTCACTTTAATGTTATCGATACAAACCTCACTTGATTTGCACATTATTGAGATCACTGCTGTAGACTACAAATCCACACTAGACATCAAACTTTTGGAGCTTTGACAAATGATTAACCATGCTAAACATGTCCGTGCCCAAAATTGAAAATATGTATTTTGTTTGATGTTGCAGTACTGAGATGAGAGCAAATTGTATAAATTGTAGGATGCGAGAAAAAAATCTCTAATGTACAAACAAAATGAGAGATTTTGATTAACCTTCTTCCCTTCCTTTTGGAGCTCGGAAGCTCGAAGATACAACTCTCCCCTCACAGCATACTGGGCTTTCTTCACATTCTCATTCAACGACTCATAGTCCAAAGCCCTGGACGACATTATCTGCTACTTCTCAGCCGATGCAAGGAGCCAAGTGGAAGAAACAACAAAGTTATCAGGTCACCCCCTAACCAACAAAAAAAGCGATCTGTGCGTTTAAATAGCAGTAGCACCTCAAACAGCAATCTCTAAACATAAACTGAACTCAATCACCTATGATACTCCTAGGCATCAGTTTAAAGTTTAAGCACTTAAGATACTAGAAAACTCTGATAAGGACGACGAAGCTGTTAAATCCAGAGAAATTTCGCAAAATCCATAGCCATATTAATATCTTCTGATAGGTAGCCTACTACATATGAGGTTTAATAGGGCTACATATGAGGTCTATAGGGGATGGTACCGGCAAGAACATGCAACAAAGATATCAAATATGTAGTATGTACATATGAAAGTACAAAGGCACTAGGAGTGACTTCAAATTTACTAAATTTCAATAACCAAACATCACATAGGCTATAAATTTCGCATATTCCAATATGCACAAAGCAGTCATATGATCCATCATCTAACATTATGAGAAAATCTCCAAAATTCTGAATTCACAATCGTTCCTTTTTGAACTAGTATAACTAATTTGCCATAAAAAGAAAAACATCCAAAACCTTTCAAACAAAGATATCAGCATAATCAAGTAATCAATGATCACTCCCCATTCTGACTCAAAATCACTAACCCATCAAAATTTCAATGAACCCATCAAACAATCATCGATTACACCAAAAGGGCATAATCAAGCATGCCCATTAATCAAAGATTCTCATATGATCATCCAATGGGTACAACTAATTTGACTAGAACATATACCTCACCGGCTAATTGGGTCACTTAACCCTTGAAACCCTTGCAATGAAGTGCACTGTTGTACACACAGAAGAATATTTTCCACAAGAAGAGATTCTGTGCTTCAAAGAAATGATGCGATTGATGTGGGATTCTGGCAATGGCAACACACCACAGCCACAGCCACAGCCACCGAAAAAAGATGAGGTTTTTGGATTTAAGTGGGTCAATTTAGACCATTCTCTTCTGTTTATCACTTTATAGTTCTTTTATTGTTATCATATTCGACGCAAAATTGAGAAGTGGATAAAGTTAACGAGGAAAAATGTGGTGTAGCCTTGAGTTGTTCTATATCCGTTCGTTCACTTTGGAAGTGGAATCCGGTGGTGGGCATTAGAGATTGTGAATCTTTTGTTGTTGAAACTTCAACTTCGCAAAAATTATTTTGCTTTCTTAGCTCCGTCCCAATCTTTTTTATAACATTTTTATTTTTTGTTATTTTTAAAACAAAGTTTGATCCGCAGTATAAGACGATCAAATATAATTTTTATAAATTTATTATGAAATATTAATATTGATGTAAATTACGTATTACGTGATTTTATATAAAAATTAGATTTTATATTTATATATATAAAATAATACAAAATACATATATATTGTTAAAATTATAAGACGAAAAGAATATGTTTTTGTTTTCTATGGGAGTCGTCATCAAACCATCATTCCCATGATAATGTTACAAACATAGATTGTTATTTGAGATGTAGAACTTTAACATTAGAAATGGTAGTAATCTGATCTCTATGTATAGAAAGAGTTGGTTGAGTATCATATAACCCTTCTTGTCCAATTTTTTTGTGAAATCATCAAAGAACCTATGTACTTTTATGGCACATGCCCTACACTTAATTCAAAACAGAACCTTCCTCTAGGAGGTATATATTGATCATTAAGACTATATTTAAATCAAATCATATGAAAGTGCCTCGAGTATCATTCACTAAATTTATTTCTCAACAACTATCCCACAAAACTTTCTAAATTTTTTTATTTAAAAAAAACTTTTAGTTTTTAGTTCACAAAAACGAGTACTCCTTCCTTTTCAATCTATCAATCTTTGAGATCAAAACACACAAAAAAAAAATAAAAAAAAATATTTTTATTCTTATTAATAATAAGTTCTCTAGTGATGACATTGAATGAGTCAAAAAATAAAAAAAATTAAATTTATAGGTATAATTGATAAAAAATAAATAATTTTTGTCTAAATTATCTTTCAAGATATATATTTTGAAACTTCGTTTCATTCCTCAAAAGGTAGATAAATTAAAACGAAAAGATTATTTACTAAACTACCTCTTTTCTTAACTACTTCGTATTTCTAAAAACTGAGTGGGATACTTAGGAATGACAATATAGTGTGAAAAGAGTATTACTAAACTATCTTTTTTCTTAACTACTTCGTCTTTTTAAAAACTGACTGGGATACTTAGGAATGATAATATAGTGTGAAATTCAAAACGAAATAAATCTTCAAAACAGTATTTGATGTGAATTAGTTTTTTTGAGCTTCCTTTAATGGGTAGATATGAATGCAAACATCAAAGGGCATGACCTCTCTAAAATACTCTCATATGACTTGCTGGTGCATAAAAAGATTGTTAATCTTGAAGTACCACTGGGTATAGAAATGGTTGAATAGTCCATTCTAATTCAGAATATCTTATCAGTGTGATGAATGTTATAGTATCTTGGGGATCAAAGAAAAGCTAAATCTCGGTTACTCTTCTCTGCACAAACATCACTGATCTGAGGCTATCGGGCGAGCCAAATCAGCCACTTCAGGTGTCCCTCATCTTCTCTTGCAATCTAAGTTGGATCTTTTTTCTTATCAAGTGTTCTGTTCAGTTACTCTCATAGAGTTGCAATTCGCAACTGTGGCGATCTTCTTAAGTATCTCTGATTATCAAACATAGGACATTTTGCTGGTTTTGTTGATCGAAGTTTGCGAACAAAAAGGAGCAAATGTTAATATTATTATTAGCATTAATTTAATGATCCAAGTTTTATATGGATACTTTTAAATATTAATAATAATTATAATATTAAGTTTGTCAAAATAAAAAATAAAAAATAAAAATATTAATGTTAATATTTAAATATTTTAATTAATTAATAATAAATTAATAATATTAATATTAATATAAAAATAGATACATACTAATAAAACTATAAATACATTAACATAGAAATAAAATCTAAAAAAACTAATATGATTATAAAATAAATGAAAAAAATATTTTATTTATAAATGAAAGATAAATATTCAATACAACTTAAAATATGAAAATATATAATAATCAATGAACATCATTTTTTTTTTGGTATTAATTACCAATAAGTGTCAAATCTAAATCAAATGAATGGTCATCTTTGACAATAAATATGACGAAATTCATATTTTAGTTAATCTACAAAGTGAGTTTTATATAATTAAAATATCCAAAATAAATAAAAGACACATTAATCAATCCTCACCATTCATAAAAAATGATTATTTAAATCTAACATATTTACCATTAAAACATAATAAACAAAATTTTAAATATTTTGATACTATTCATATCCAAAATATAACAATAATTTTGTCAAAATACTTGTCACTGTTGAATTTGTTCTAACACATGCTTCCACTTCACACTTCTCCCAAACTCAAAAAATATCCAAAATCCATCGAGGTCAAAACACTTGTATTTCGATTTTCTTCTTCAAAATGACTTGTGTTCTTCTTCTCCTCACAATGATCTCCTCCACTTTGGCTCAATCAAAAACATCATCAAACTCTATTATTCTTCCTCTCAAAACTCACAAAACTACCCACATCATCCCATCGAACTTGAAACAAGAAAGCAGTGCTCTCTCATTCCACCACAATGCGACTCTCACAGTCATCTTGATGGTGGGCGCCCCTCCATAACAGGTGTCCACGGTGTTGGACACCAGTAATCACATAAAGATGTGATATAACCACTACATAGGTAGACATAAGTCTTGGCTCCTTGGAAAGACATGTCTAGTTTAACAGGACTAAACATTGAGAAAGGAAATTAACAACTACTCATGACTTAAGGTAAAAAAACTAAAAACATAATTAGTAATACCCTTTCGGGAAGGAGAATCTCAAGGTATAAGTATAAACTCCCACAATATTTAGCAACTGCATTCACATCAGTAGCACTTCAAGCTGAATCAAGTTTAAAAGAGCAGAGGAAAAGAACATAAACCATACATCAAAGTTTTTTTTTTCTCTCTCGCAAATACTTATATTAGCCACCTAAACATCAAGAAAAACCCAAACCAAACTACTGTCTAAATGGCTAGCCTCAACACCAGCTTGCTGCAAGAAATTATGGATCTTGCATCGGATTCATGTTTATACTTCCCCAAAATTCAAATTTGAGAGAAACATTCTATCAGAGAAGCTCAAGCTCAAAAAGGGCCTAAATTGATCTTATAACTTTACATGACAATGCTAACAAAAGCCTCCAAGCCCAACTAAATCAAGCAGCGTACAAAGATTTAGTCGAATCCTCAAAACAATCGTAAGATATTAGAAGCATTAGATATGGCAACCAGTTAGCAGACATTAAACAAGGTAGCTACATCAAATCACAGGTACGATCAACTGAATCAGAACACCACTTACAGTCACCAAATCCACAAATCAAGTTTTTGGCTATCTGATTGCTCCCAAAACCCACCCCCAAAAGTAAGGTGTACATATAACACAAGAAAGTAAAAAATAAAAAAAAAAGACCAAAGGAAGATGACAGAGTTATTATGTTGTTTAGAGAACCTTGCAGCTGTTGAGGACATTGAGTTGGTGGTTTCAACACGCTAAATCCCCCTACAGAGCAATCAGTAATTCTTGCATGTCCCCATGGATCTAAATCGGTTGAGAAAACATATGTTAGCATTTCCAGGGCCAAGGTCTGAGCAAGTGTCTGTCAGCAAAAATATATTTGAACAAACCTATGGAGACCAATCATGCCACCGGTACTAATAAATAATATGATCGGCCAAGGATGATATTAACTCCACTGAAAAGAAAGCTCACAAGGTCAGAAACATCATACCATTTTTATACCCTGGAATCAAGAGGATTATCAACGAAAGATAGCCCAGGTAGCTTGAATTGGCCCTGAAGCTGCCGATACTAATTTCATATAGATGTTGGGTTAGGTTTAAATCATTTGTAATTAGCTAACGATTTCAGAAGCCTGGATTAGGAACATCAGCTTTGCATTTCAGGAGAGGTGGAGGCACATTTGCTTTGTTCCACTCATATGAACTTTTAGAAAGTCTCTGATAATAGCTTCCAATTTGCAAAAAGAAAGTATACCTTTGCCGAAGCAAAGTGTAAATCACACCAGTGCATAGTCCTTGAGTTCCTACATAGAAATATCATGTGCTATGTTAAGGTCATAGGGATTTAAGCAAAAACCACTGAGATAATGTACTCAGTTCACATGTCTCCTGTTCTCGAAAAGTAGGGAGGATGATTATAACATGACTCCTGCATTGTGGAAGAGCTGTGAACATAAAAGACCAAACTATACTCCTCCCCATAGAAGTCGATTATAACATTTGTGCCAGGAAGCAGGAGTAAATGGTAGCCTTCAATAGTATATGCTCACTTCAACTGTCGCACATTTCGTGGCGATCAGGGTTCAAAGATACGATGCAACAACCTTTTAGGCTAAGCACGTCTTCTAACTACTGTTTGCATTGACCATAAGCCTTTTGACCTGATATTCATACTGTCATACATATGGATTTATGAGGTGTCTATCTGAAGGATGACAAATGACAATTATTAGTTCCCATATAACTGAAAAGGATCAACGTTAGTTCAGAAGTTTTAACATATTGTTATACTAGCTAAAAGCATGCTGCAAACCTGCTCCATCAGGATTCATATGTGAAATTAAGAACATACCATGGCATATTTTCTCAAATAGTGGGCAGAACACTTCGACACCGAGGAGAGCTTTGTGAGTAGCATATCATGGCAATTAAAGAAGCTTTGACGTGCCATCAAATTTGTTACAAAACCTATGTGGGACAGAAGAAAGATAATTGGGTTCTTTAATTGAAGTAAGAGTTACCATTGAACAGAGGAGTAGGTGTCTATACCCCTTTGTGGCAATCTTCTCTGGTGGTCTGCCATATTCATCACACAGTGAAAATCCCAGAACATGACTTATGAGAACCAACATATTCGAGCATTAAAGATGACTTCACCAGCCAAGGTTCAACCGCAAGAGGAAGCTACAAGAGAGACTCATGCCAAGCACATCTCTCAAGTGATCAGAGCCTGGTGCATGCAATCAAGATATATCAGCAGTATCGTACAATGGTTTCAATAACCTAAACAACATGAACATTATCCAATGGGTTGCTTGAGAGAAAAATTACACAGGAAAACTTTCAGACTCACATTTTGTGACATTTTACACAGTATATAACTACATGAATACTTCCTAGGTATGTTCTTCATGCTAAACCATTATAAATACTTCAGCAGTCCATATCTCTTAAATTTAAGCACAAGATGCCCTTTCCTTTCTTAAATGTCATCATCTCATGACTTCTATTAAGTGATCAACTTATATGACAAGACTCGTTGTTCTCATATAGGGACATATCATTGACATATCATGTGTCACATATGTGACATGAGGCACGCATAACCAGATGTAACATATATAACCGGACACATATATCGTTCACAAATGGGAACTGATCACAGAGGCTATCGAAGAAACCTTATAAGAACTATGATACTCTGGGGAAGTCAGAGCCATGGTTTTAGTGTTTTACAGCTACTATCATTAGCATAGAATAACTCTCATCTTTTTTTAAGTAAGTTATGCTAACATCCCGGAAAAATGGTCACCCAAAACCCTAAATGATCAATGCGATTGGAAGAGTGAGATAAAGAATTCCAGTTACTTGATGCAAAATTAGAAAAAAGGCCCCATCTTTAGAACAGATTTACATAACCTGGAAACAGTCAGATGACAATTAGCAACGTCACTTGTGCTCATCAGTAGCCACTGTTGACATCAAAAAGTATTTTAATTATGAGACCCTCTCTTTTGTTGATCCCCGAGCTTGTTGCCCTCCATTGATGGTCAGATGACATTAGAAAAGTAGTCCACGAGCCATTTCCACGCCAACACTCACAACCATGAATCACAAACAATTTCATCAAGGCTGTAACAAAGCAATAAACCTTGAATAAGTGAACAGCGAAGTTTAGGAGTTGACAAAAAAAAAAAAAAAAAAAAAAAGAAGCACAAACAGACATGAAAGCATTGCAGAAGGACCATATCTTCAGTAAAGCAAATGGCATCTGGTGTTTCTCTTCGTAGTTGGCTCTCGGGTTAGTGTTTTTCTGTATAATGACGAATGTCAGTACTCTATAAGCGGAAAAGCCAGAAGTATAACAAGTTATAGCTCCTTTCCTTATTTTCTGACGCGACGTGAAAAAACCACACACTGGTTCCACAAGAGGAAAATAAACATCCGATTTCTTGGTAGAGTACCAAATATAAGATTAGCATTGCAGAAGGACCATATCTTCAATAAAGCAAATGGCATCTGGTGTTTCTCTTCGTAGTTGGCTCTCGGGTTAGTGTTTTTCTGTATAATGACGAATGTCAGTACTCTATACGCGGAAAAGCCAGAAGGATAACAAGTTATAGCTCCTTTCCTTATTTTCTGACGCGACGTGAAAAAACTACACACTGGTTCCACAAGAGGAAAATAAACATCCGATTTCTTGGTAGAGTAAACCCAAATATAAGATTGTCAATTTGCAAATTCAAAACAAGTAAGAAAAAAATATATACTAGAGCAACGAAAATCAAGAAGATCATACTGAGAGTTTACAAATTAAAGTTACCGAGATTGTCACTGCAACATTTAATCTCCATTGCGGCATTAGGGACTCACCCATGGTCCCATGGAGAAACAAGATCCGACTCAACAGAGATTGACGCTGCTATCTTCGATCCCCACAATAGCGCTAGGGAATGACCCCTGGTTGCTGGGAGATGGAAAAGCTAGAATTTTGGAGAGATTCTCACCATGAACGTCATCGATCCCCACGACACCACTAGGGAATCACCCCTTGTCGTTTGGAGACGAAAATCAGTTTCAAATGAGATACTCATAATAAAGATCTTCCATCCCATTTCAGCTTGCTCTACAGAAATTGATAGGATTTGCCCATTACAGCTTCTCAATGTGGTCCTCAGTTCCTAGGTCATGCCAACTGCAGAAATTGATAGGATTTGCCCATTACAGCTTCTCAATGTGGCCTATAGTTCCTAGGTCATGCCAATAAGCTGTGATCACGTGTAGCAATATCGAACATCAAACATACTTAGCATGTAAACATACTTCTACACTGAAGAATAAGCATGGCTATGTCCAGAGGTAGAAACTGAAAGCAAAAGTCACAAAATAAGACCTTGACGACTTACTCTATTTTGAGATTGGTAGGATCGATAATTCCATCTCTTTGAGCTTGTCCACATGTCATTAAATTTTCCTCGATCAAACTCACAGTCTTAACTTTTATTTCCTGTCTCAGGTCATTATCACATTTTACTACACATTTTAATCAATAAAAGTAATTACCAAGATATTCTGCAAAGAGGTCAACATTGAACATGCATTTGGCGTTCATATGTCTGGAATACCGCCTTCACAAAGACTGACATATCCATTAATCATTCACATATCACTCAGCCGCTAAAATCATGGCAATAAGCCCATAAGAATCATAAGCATGTGGCAAAATCAGGATTTGCAGCTATCATCATAACATTACTATCTCCTGTTTGATGTGAGTTACGCCGAGGTTAGAAACCCGTGATACGAAATATTCTGTCATCAATGAGACCGACTGCAATGAGGATACTTTATGCACGTGTAAGGACACCCTAGCTAAAAAATCGCTGTAATACATTTCAACAACTAACAATGTAACCTTGTCATGGTCAGCTGAAATCAGATAAGTAGCGTAACAGCCAAGCACGACATATACACCTCACCGTCCATTAACCATCCGAAGAAGAATAACCCCCAAAACAACCTATCATAATTTACATGAGACAGCAATTAAATAGCAGATCCTAAAAATACTTGGTGATGAGCAACATGGTTTAGCTACTGATAAAAAAATGCATAGAGGACCAAGAACAACAAATATTAGCATCAGAAAATGCGAGCAAAATGCAAGGATAATAACCTCAGTAATTGAAAGATCAGGGTTTCCTGCATACCCACAGTTGTGAGCATACAATGAGCAGAAAGGTCAGAGGAACGAACGAGGAAGGTTCCTCCCTCACCTGAGCTAAAATGCTTGCATGAACGGACACAGTCCTGCTTCCCACCACTCCCGAGGAGTCAACTCATGGCAACAAACAGGACACAAGTTGAGCCATA